>JAPYYW010002110.1:0-63106 GCA_030522545.1 Cremastinae sp. A BG-2022a | reverse complement strand
TCGTAAATGGCACGGTCAAATAACATGTTCTTTTTCAATTAAACGTATTAAATAGTGTACTGCCCGTTGCTCAAAAAAATAGGGGGGTTGCACGTAACTTAATTTTTTTGTTGTTTCTGCCGAACCACCTTAACTCTTTTTTTTTCATTCGATTTTTTTTATTTTTTTTTTTTGAGCTGCTTTATAAACCACGTGGTTAGAAACGTCATGTATATCGTACGAGCGATCTTACGTCACACTCGCCAACGTGCTTCCAGGCCCGACCGTGTTCATTAACCGCCAATCATCGATAAGAAATTTTCATACACATATTAGTTGAATAAATTTAAAAAATAAAAAAAAATGTCGAAAAGTTTGACTGCAAAAATCGGACCGTCGATTCTCAATGCTGATTTGGCTCAGCTGTACGAAGAATCGCAACGGTTAGTTGATAACGGTGCCGATTACCTTCATCTCGATGTTATGGACGGGCACTTTGTGCCTAACCTCACTTTCGGCCATCCAATCGTCAAGTGCCTGAGGAACAAGATCAAAAATGCATTTTTCGAAACTCACATGATGGTCTCGAATCCCGTACAGGTACGACGCCGGGGCATTTTTTATTTTTCTCATTAAATGACATTGCATTTCCTTGCAATGACCCTTTATTATACGAAATAATTCGTCTATTGTAGCAAATGGAGTAAATTTATAAATTAAGATAAACGCGTCCCAATAATTGGATAATTTTTACTATATTATTTATAATATTTGAATTATTTATTTCTCAATAAAATCGTATGGATTATTTTTCATAACTTTAATTTATAGGAAAAAACTTGCTGATCCTAGAAACAGTGTCGATTTTCTGTCCAACTATTGGGACATCTTGTATATTTAAAATTCCAATTATTTATTTATTTACTAGAAATATTGTCTAAATTTAACACATAAAATGAGTTTTTGTTCAGAAAATATAAAATATCAGACAATAGTTTAGACGTGAATTTAAGGCAAATTTTTTTTTTCGAATATTTAAAAAATAAAGATACAGTGTGAAAACCCTTAGTTGTCCAACTATTGGGACGTTTACTCACTTATAAATTTAAAAGTGTCAGCTTTTGATAAAGCTAATCAAATTTGAATTTTTCTTTATTTTTTTAAAGGTACAGTCAAAGTATATAGGTATATAGGTACAGTCAAATCAAAAGTTGTTATTTCAATTTATTTATATAAGGTAAACGTCCCAATAGTTGGACAGCTAAGGGTTTTCTCATTTTTTCTTTATTTAAAAAATATTCAAAAATATAAATCTGCTTGAATATCGCATCAAAACTATTGTCTAATATTTTAGTAATCCAAAACTAATTTTATGTGTTAATTTCTAAATAATATTTCTAGTAAATAAATACTTGAACACGTTTGAATATGTAGAATGTTCCAATAGTTGGATAGAAAATCGACCCTGTCTCTAGAGTTAAGCGAGTTTGTTCCAATAAAATAATGGTATGGAAAATACACCTTTTAGTACAGGAAAAATAATCCATACGATTTTATTCAGAAAAAAAAATCATTCAAATATTTACAATAATATAGCGAAAGTTGTCCAACTATTGGGACGTTTACCTTACCATGTGGTTATAGAGTTTAAGTTTATTAAGAAAAGTTATTGCTAATTGTTTCAAGAACAACATACTCAAAATTGAAGATCACCCCAGGTGACTTGTACTTGCTACGTATGTATGAAAATCTAAAAAATCATAATATTAGGATTTTTTTTTTAAACTTACAGAAGCTTCTTTCAAGTACAATAAAGAGCTATGCTAAATTTTAAGAAGGTTCACCATCTAGAATTGAAAATATTTAGGATTGAAAATCATAATATTTAGCACAGGCTCTTATGGAAGAGCACTGAAAATAGGGATTTTTAACAATAAATATCTCAATTTCTACGTGGTGAAACCTTTTCAAATTTGGTACCCATATGCGTAACATATCAAAGAATGATTGTACCAATTTTCAACAAAATTCTAAATAATCGATAAAACTACCTTAAGTAAAGTTTCCTCTGTTTTTAAAATAACTATATATTTTATCTTTCAATTTTGACTTTTGTCTTTTTTAGAATGATTAAAAAATTATAATTTTACTTTTTAAGTGGATAGAACCCATGGCTGATGCTGGCGTAAATCAGTATACTTTTCACGTTGAGCCAGTCGACGATGTTCCTTTGGTTTGCAGAAAAGTGAGAGAAGCAGGGATGAAGGTGAAAAACAAATTACTAATTATTTCTGTAAAATAATATAATAGTAATAATAAGATAAAATATGGGTTTATAAAATTTTTAAAAATACACATGTTATTTATAAAGCATAAATAATCAATAATATAATGGACAAGAGTTTAGCATCTAAATTTTAATTTCCAATCTAAATAAATTAGGTAGGTGTTGCCCTAAAGCCTGGAACACCGGTAGATGTTGTGGCTGATTACGTTGACCAGGCTGACATGGTTCTAGTCATGACGGTAGAGCCTGGATTCGGTGGTCAAAAGTTCATGGAGTCGATGATGGAAAAAGTGGCATGGTTGCGAAAGAATTATCCATTGCTGGATATTGAAGTAGACGGTGGTGTAGGTCCAAGTACAATTCAGTCGTGTGCTCAGGTATAACCATAGTTTACTAATAATATCGTGACCACGATCATTTTGTTAATTTAATCATTCTTTTTTTATAGGCAGGTGCCAATTGGATAGTGTCCGGAACAGCTGTCACAGGCTCGGATGAACCAGCCAAAGTTATTCGAAATTTACGAGATACAGTGAACAACTGTATTACTGTTCAAAAATAATGCAAGATTCATACTTTTTGTAAAAAGAATTTTTTATACAACAAAAATTGGACAAGAACAAATGAAATTTTGTTAAAATATGAAATAGGAACAATCAATTATTTCATAAAATATTTTTGTTTCCTACAAATACTTGAGAGGTTTTATATTATGTGCATAATATATGGGAATGCAACTATGGATACACAATCAATGGTATTTTTATTCATGTTGTAAATTTTAGAACAGTTATCTATAGAAAACTCAATATATTGCGAATATTTTGCATTGCTGATAAATGATATATGCTTATAAAGAATAGTTTTGTTTTGTACATTGTCTTGCAAGGATTTGTTTGTTAATTGTCTTCTTGTTTTCAATGCTCCATATGCTGAGGCGTGCTAAAGTTTAGGGCCAATCTTTTTTTCATTTATTTGACAAAATATTCAATGCCTGAAATTCTTCATCATTTTAAGAAAAATATGAAATGGATAGCAGTGTAGTATATGATTTTTTTTGTTTAGTGTATTATTTGTGCACAGCATCGCATATATTTGGTCACTGTGCAGTATTGGGCCATTTGGCTCTGGTTATGCGGTTTGTTCACATTTTCTTTCGTATTAGTTCAAAACATAATGAATAATAAAAAATCAGTTAACGTTCTGGTGCGATGTCGAAACACATGAAAAAAAGAACATTAAAAAATCAGTCTACTTTCTGCCAGGATGGCAAAACACACAAAAATTGAAGCTTAAGGAATAGCATTAAAATTGTCTAAAAAAGGTAAAAATTCACGTATTATTGCAAATACGTTATCTATCAGGAAAAGCACGATGTGCTACTGCAATCGCTATACCAAGAGCATGGCAACAAAGTACTAACTCTAGTAAAGAAATCAAAACATGTTTTTTTATTTTTGGAATGATTACTTTTGTTTTTTCCATGCGCATTAGCATATGGCCCAATACTTTTGTACACTCGTTCAATAAAAATTATTGGATAATTAATTGTTTGAGAGAAATATCACTCTTTATGATACGTTGATTTCAAATAAAAGTATAGACTATTGTCATCTCTCGTTTGTATATCCCGAACCATCCTATTTCTATGTAATATCCACAAAAAATAGGTTGGCCCGAAACTTTTGCATGCCACTTGGTATTAGTATTTAAGAATGTTTTGAAGTTTCAGAATCATAATTACAATTTGTTTTTGATAAATCCGCATCATTATCTTTAACACTGCCGAAGCTTTCGTTATTTACACTTTGATTGAATCCATGGAACTGCGAGTTGGGAAGAGGCGGATTGTTCGGCTTAATTTTTGTTCTGAGTTCTGAGAGCGTCACCAGAATGGCTTCCTCGGTTCTGATAGTTCTGGATCCTTGCTGGGGACACGCATTTATATATTTGTCAAAGAGCAGAGCCGGATCGTCTATATTCAAATGCGGATCTGCCTCCAGGGCAGCTTCAAGGCCGCTCAGTCCGCCAAAAACTATCAACGCGTGATCATAATTCAAGCTCTGCGCCCGTACCTCATCCACGTTCTGACCTTTGTCCGAGGTTCCCACCATCAGATCGTAGCCTTTGGGATAAGGACTTTTTGTGAAAATCTCTGTAAGATTTGAAGCCAGTCTTACAGCGTAGCCCCAATAAATCCCAGTCTCCAGTCTCGGAATCAGCGGCGAAACGACGGTGCCTCTCAATCTTTTGGACCCCTCTTGATTCTGCGGTATTTTCACCGTCACCCTGAGACCAGCAGTGAGAAGTTTGTCGACGTGGATGTCGTTCAATAAGCCGCAGTTGACCTGAGAGCCTTTCCCAGGTTTTATCGGCTTGCTCGTGACGATACCTTCGCGAAACAGCGACTCGTCTTGCTGCCTGAGATGATGCGGAGCGTCCAGGGGGTTCAAGACTCCTGCGTAGTGCAAATCTTTGTGCAGCGGAAAAAAATATTTTCTCAAGTACTGCGGACACTCGAGATACTGCAAAATCCTCGCAAGCTGGAGACAAGCGACTCTGCCCTCTCCGAGGCTGTCGTCTCTCCTTATTTTTTTCTTCTCGCTCTCGGTGACGTCGCCCTTGTCGTCGAAGACTATGACCTCGTCGACCTTGAAAATGCAAGCGGCGCGAGCTATCTGCCCGGCGAGATACGTCCTCAGTTCCGCGGATTGGGCGTTATCCAGTATCGAACCGGGCACGGCGATGCTCACCGTCGACACCACTGTGCTTCCCGATATTTTATTCTCCGCCTCTTCCCCAGCCCCGCTCGTCGCCTTCTCGGATTCTTCTCTCTTCACTTTCTTCACCAGCCTCTCCTCTCGCCACTTTTTTCGCTGCTCCTTGTGCAAACGATTGTGCTCCTTCCAGCTCTTCGATGTACAAATTGCCGTCGACATTGCTGACCTTTTTTTTCTTTTTGTTAAATTTCGTTTGAACTTTTGATTACTTCGCTCAGGCACGTTCTTGTGTGGAAACTAATTTGAAGGTTAGGAAAGTCTGTCAATTATTCACACGAATTCGACATTTATGTTCATGTGTATAAACGCGCTACATACATGTATTTATTCATGGGCGTGTGAGAAATCGATGTATTTAAATTTGTAGCCAACTTCACGTCGTTTGACATAACCTAACTTTCGATCTTCGATAAAGGTTGTTACCCTGAGCGTTCCTCTCTATATTTCAAGATAATCATTGAAAAATGGTCAAATTAACGCCAGATTTGATACAACAATCGATGCAGTACATAAATCCAGTTCGCGATCGTGAATTGGATCTTCGAGGTGAGTTTTATCGAGTTTTCGAAGAAACATCGCGACTGTGTGATTAACCTCCATAACAATGTGTGAAATAACTTTCACGTGTGCATGATTATTAAAATGAATATTCATCTTTTTTTATTTTATTGTTATTTTATTGTTACAGGTTATAAAATTCCAACAATTGAAAATTTGGGAGCAACTCTGGTTAGTGTTTACTCAGCGATTAGTATTGTAAACAATAACAAAAAAAACGTTTCAATGTTTCGTATTTTTCTTTGTCACTGTAGGATCAGTTCGATACAATAGATTTCTCGGACAATGATATTCGTAAACTCGACGGTTTTCCACTGCTCAAGAGAATCAAAACACTTTTTTTCAACAATAATCGCATAGTGAGAATATCGGAAGGCTTGGAACACTGTTTACCAAATCTCGAGTGTCTGATGTTGACCGGGAACATGATTCAGGAACTTGGGGATTTGGAGCCTCTAGTACCATTGAAAAATCTTCAAAATTTGTGTCTTCTACAAAATCCGGTCTCGGCAAAGCGACAGTACAGAGAGTACGTCGTTTACAGATTTCCACAGTTGAGATTGCTGGATTTTCGAAAAATCAAGCAGAAAGAGCGTGCTGAGGCTATCGAGTACTTCAGGAGCAAGAGAGGCAAAGAATTAGCTAGAGAAATAGCAAAGAAAGCAAAGTCTCAGGCACCCGGCACAGGCCTTCCTGACAAGCCAGCTACCAATCCTGAGGATCGAGCCAAAATTCGAGAGGCCATATCTGAGGCATCCTCTCTCGAGGAAGTTCAAAGACTCAGTAAACTTTTGCAATCCGGACATGTACCAGGCAGTGAGAACCATCTGAATGGTACGTCAAGAGAGTATTTGAAAATATTAATTTTCATCAGTTACACTTTTTTTCGGTATCAGGAAAAATTACGTATAATTTTTATTTGTTTTTGAATTTTATCTTTTGATAAACTTCACTTTAAATAAAACAAAAATTTATTTTGAGATATGCTGTTAATATGTCAAAGTTTGTTAAATTTTTATTTTTTACAGGAAACTCAAGACCTGAAGCAATGGAGGATGACGACGACTGAGTGTGTAACTAAAATTTGAAATAAAATCTTGATTAAGAAGAAAGAAAAAGATGTACGTGGAGTAAGTATGTTGCATTGAAAGCTTGAAAAACGATTATTTTCAAAGTTAATTATATGCAAAGCTGTTAAGCTGATAAGATACTGTACATACTACACAAACTGCAGTATTAAGAAATAAAATTTTGTAAAATCAAATCTAATTCGACAAATGAGTCTTGAAGCGATTAAAAAAAATTCGGTTCCACTGAATAAAATAAAAATGAATTCTAATGTAACCTCCTGTCTCTTTTTCAGCTCGATATCTATTCACATTTGTTATCGTCATTCCAGGTATTCAATAAAGTTACAAAATGTGTTTTTCTAGTTGTTATTCGATATCCCTCTATAAACTTCGTCCCGAAAATTATTTCATCAAATGAATATCAATTTGGCTGTCAATAACATTTTTTATTAATGTTTTTGTTCAAATAAAATAATATTTCTTAATAATTAAATTAGTGTTATAAAAAAAGTTCAAAATTTTAATTTTATTATTCACATGGTATGTTTACATTTTTAATACTTAAAGATGTATCGGACAGACAATTCCAGCAAAAAGTAAATTCTTGACTTTATAAATTCGTAAAACCAGACTCTGGCTTTTACTAAAAAGTTATTAATTTTTTGTCTCAGTTTGACCATCAATTATTGGCAATTTGATTATATTTTAACAGTAATTTAAACATTTTTTATTGTTTAATCATTTGAATAAAAGAAATTTAATAAATCATTTTCAAATTACTGTTTATACAAAATGATCACTATTACGAATATATAAAAAAAAAATTCACAAAAATCTCATATTTTTAAATTTCTTTTAGATGCGAATTTATTGCACAACATTTTTTCATACGTTGAAGAACAAAATACCAAAAATGTATCAAATTCTCATATCTTTAAAAATATTGCTCTTACTTTCCTATAAAAAAAGTTTTCCGAAGTCGTGGTTGAATTATTTTATTTGTTGATTAAAAAAAAATTATCATTACGTAATTTATCCCCTGTAGATGTCAGGACCGTAGAGAACAACTTTGCCATCAGATCGGTCGGTTCCCAAATTCGTTACGAAAACAAGTGCATCAATAAAAAAATTTTTACCAAACGGAACGAGGAAAATAATAAAAAAAATGGGAAATGTTATTGCGAAAAGTCGAGACGAACCGCCGTATCTCGGAAAATCGAAGTTCGACCCCATGGAGGGATTTCCCAATGGCAGAAAGAAAAGAGGTTCGTGCACAGTGTTTAACCTATTAATACATCAAAATACGATATTTTCTATTTTTGTTTTTTTTAATTGAGATTTTAAAACAAATTCAAAAGTTTTTAACAATATTTTGTTATTCCATTGATGAGTGAAAAATAAAAAAAAAAATAGTAATTTTTTATACCACTTATTGCATTAGAAAAGATATGTTACGCTTCAAAATTTTTTACGTTTCAAGTTATTCAAGTCAAGTTATAAATATTTATTGGTATTCCATGTCAGTAATTGAAATAAAAGTAAAATGATATCTAACGTAATGCATACATTTAAAAGTACAACTTATAAGCGACCAAGAAATGAGAGCTCTCAAATTACCGCTGGTGGAGAGGGATTACTGCGCTCATCATCTGAAAGATCTTGAACAGTGCAAAGTGAGGGTGTGGCCATGGGTATATAAATGCAAAGCTTTCACACATGCCTGGAACGTGTGCGAATATGAGGAGTAAGTGACATTTTCATCTAAATATGTTTAAACATTTCTGCAAATTGTTTTATTTCAATACATCGATATTACAGTAAGAAGCATTAATATCGGGACACCTCTGTTGATTTTTTGGATATTTTATTATATTTTATTATATTTATTACGATCGGATAATAATTGTTCCTGTGGCAAAGATTTTTGCATATCAATGGAAATTTGGACAAAGTGACGTTATTAAATTAGGGATGTATGATAATGGGACGAATTTTTTAATCATGATATATCAAATAGGTATCAAAAGATGTTTCTAAAAATCACTGACTGACCTTGATCCAACAATTATCCTTTCGATAGGTCATGATCAAAAAATTCGTCCCATTGTCATACATCCACAATTTTGTAACGTAACTTGGCCCCATTTGCATTGATATGCAAAAATGTTTGTCATGGGAACAATTATTATACAATTGGAATGAATCTAGATTCATTCAAAAGCTAATTAAATTTATTTGAATGTACTTTTTTGAAATTTAAAAATCGGACAATTTGGCCAAAAAATATCCGAAAAACCAAGTGTCTCGATATTAATGCCCCTTGCTGTATATACAAATTGATTGCAGTACGTTAACTTTACTCTTCACTTCTCTACTCAAGACCATATTTTAAGTTAAATTTTACGTTTTACAACTGCAGAAGAGTTTTTTTTTTGAGTAAATTTATTCCAAAATTGTCAATTTTTTTTATAACAGCCATATTCAAGATGAAATACGAAAAAATAATGTCAAGAGTAGAGAAGTGAATAATACAGTTAATGCACTGCTCAAATTGATGATTTCGTAGGATTTTTTCCAAATAAAAAATTGACAGAAAATTTTTTACAAAGACGAATCGCAAGTGAAGAAGGTCCACTAAAATTTTTTGTATTTTTATATATATGGAGGCTCAATTCATTTTCATTTTTTACTCTTAAAAAGTTCCTACTATTTTTTTTTTCAATATTGACCACTTAATGCCTGAGTAAAAATGAAGGAGAGTATACAGAAAAGCTAATAAATTTTACGATTGGAGTGAACAATGAAAATTACTTACAAAGTTACATATAGGTAAAAATATTTTAACAATTAAGGGTTCTATGGATATTCTGCCAAAACTAAACCAAAAATTTAACAATTTTCGTTGCAGTTGGGTTTTGCGTATGAAGGAATACGAGCGCGAACGGCGGCTTTACAAGAGGCAGAGGCAGAGGGCCCAGAAAGCTGACGCTTGATTAAGAACATAAGCTTTCAAAATACATTTAAAAAAAGTAAATTTAGACACGAAGTTAATGAATGAGGACAGCATTCTACGTCCTTTGTAAATAATGGGGAAAACGTCAATAAAGTACAGAAAATATTTATATGCGCGTAAATTTGCGATTATCTTTCAATAAATAGAAACCATCAACGTGGATTTTGTATCGCTAGAATGCAAGGCAAATTTCTCTCCCAGTTATGACCTTTGTTTCTCGAGCAAATTGTTTCTTATCTCGTTTTATAGAAACTATTTCAAATACTCATCTGTATTTTCATGTATTTATTTTAAGAATGTATATGATCGATATTTTTAAAAATATGAGAGTTTGATAAATTTTTGGTATTTTGTTCTCAAAAATATGAACAAATTTCGTGCCAAATTTGTTGAACGGTTTAAGAGTTATTAAACTCCAAAATCGCTGAGATTTAACTTTGCTTCTTATGGAGAATTCGTAAATTTGCACTGAATATAAATTTAAAAGTATGATATTCTTGTGAATTTTTAAAAATATATTCGCAGCAGTGTTCATTTTGTATAGACAGTAATTAAAAAATGTTTTACTAACATTTTTTCATTCAATTGTTTGAGCAATAAGAAATGTTTACATTTTTTCCAAAATTTGTTCAGATTGTCAAATAATAGTGAAACTGAGACTCAAAAAATTGGCAACTTTTTAGTAAAAGCCAGAGTGTGCTTTTACGAATTTCATGTAAAGAAATTAAATACTTTTGCTAGGATTGTCTGTTTCATGCATCCTTTGATTACCTTTGAGGTAGTTCTAGCAGTACTGTCAAATCACAAGTTTTTTTCTTAATTTATCTCTTTACCATACGATTTTTGAGCTTAAGTTTATGAAGAAAAATTGTTGCAAATCGATTCAAGAACACCATACTTGAAATTCAAGGTCATCCAAGATAGCCTGTACCTGTCATATAACCACGAAAATCATGAATAATAAAGTTATAAGATTTTTATATAAAACTGAGGAAAACTTTTGTGAAGTATCATTAAGAATCGTGCAAAATTTCAACAAACTATCCAGAAGTCAAAATATATAGGGTTTCAAATTCCAATATTTAACACGTACTTTTATGGGAGATCGCAGAAAATTGTGATTTTTAACAATGAAAACAATGACTTTTAAATTTTAACAATGACTAACAATCCCAGCAAAAAGTAAATTCTTGACGTCAAATTTGTAAAATCTAGATTGTGGCTTTTGCTAAAAATTTGCCAATTTTTTCAGTCTTGGTTTGACTATCAATTAGCAACGTGAGCATATTTTAACGATAATTTAAACATTTTTTACTGTTTAAACAATTAAAATAAAAACATTTAGTAAAACATTTTGAAATTTCGTCTATAAAAATTAACACTGCTACGAATATGTAAAAAAAATTCAAAACAATCTCATATTTTAAAATTTGTATTTAATTTTAATTTGTATTTAATTTGTATTTAATTTGTATTTAATTACAAATTTAAATCTCAGCAACTTTGGAGTTTGGTAAGTCTTTAACCACTCAGTAAAACGATTTCAAATTTGGCACACCATTTTTTCATATGTTTAAGAAAAAAAAAATATCAAAAATTTACCAAATTCTCGTATTAAAAAAAAAAAATCGCTCATACATCGTTGAAATTGTATCTCGTCGTAACAAATTTCAAAGAGATCGCAAAATTGCATCGAAGGGTAAGCATCTGTGTGTCGGAGATTACGCGCTCTCTCTTGCACGCTACCCTCGATTCGAGATAATCGATAATGCCTAGACTCCCGGAAGGTTTTCCTCGGAGCAGCACCCGCGTCGTGCGGCTTCCGCGTATTCGTTCCTCGACGTTTTATTTTTATTTACCTTTTTCGCCCGTTCGTTTGAAATAATTTTGCCACGCTCCTGGACAATTAACGAGCAATCCGGCGTTACCAGACGCGAGAAAAGCGAGTTAGTGATAGAATTGCTCTTTTTTTTTTAATTTCTTTTTCGTGTCCCAGCGACCGCAGTGCTTTTCGAGAAAAGGATTGCCTCGAGTCTCGAGGTGAGAATGGTAGTTTCATTATTACCGTAACTGAAGATGCTTTGGTCTACTTGAAAATAAAAAGCAGTCTTGAACACGTCGCCACAAAACCATTTCTCTACCCTCTATTTTCCTTCTTTTTTTCATTTTTTTCATTTTTGTGACAATGAAAACAACTATTGATGATTTCTACGCAAAATTACTTCTCGTTGAAAATTAATTGGAATTTTTTTTTATAGTTTTATAAAATTTAGTGTGCAAGTGCATGTTTTTTTTTGCGAGTGTCCAACTGGCGCATTGCAGACATTTTGCGCAGTTTACTTTGATCACTTTCGATAACAATTCTAGTGATTTTGAAGATAGGAACATGGAAGTATCGAATTATCTGTGGTTTATCGATAGAAATTGAGAATTAAGGGTGTTGAGTTCGTAGAGCGAAAAATCAAAAGTTTGACGTTTTTCTTTCATACAAAGTCGTTTGAGAGTACAAATTTATTAAGTATAATAATTAATAATTAATTAAGAAAAGTTTATTATGAATAATTAAGAGTGAACATTTATTAAATAATTTTAAGACGGTTTACCATCAAGAATTCAATTCTAGAATTGAAGATATTTAGGATTGAAAATCGTAATAATTAACACGGACTCTTATTTAAAACCAAAAACTCTTATTTAATTTATAATTTTAAGATGGTTTATCATCTAGAATTCAATTCTGTAGAATTGAAGATATTTAGGATTGAAAATCGTAATATTTAACACGGACTCTTATTTAAAACCAAAAAAACTCTTATTTATACCAAAAATTGGATTTTTTAAACAAAAAATATCTCGATTTCTACGCGGTGAATTCTCTTAAAATTTGATACACATATGTATGCCATATCAAAGAAGGTTTGTGCAAATTTTCAATGAATTCTTAAGATAGTTCTATCATAAAATCGTTTTTTTTACAATTTTGTTGAAAATTTTTAAAAACCTTCTTTGATATAATGTGAAATTGTACATTAAATTTTAAGAGATTTTACTAGGTAGAGCTTGAGATATTTATTGTCTAAAATCACTATTTTATCCAGTCTCCCATAAGAGTACGTGTTAAATATTGCGATTTAAAATCCTAAATATCTTCACTTCTGGGTAGTGGAACTTGTTGAAATTTTGCACAGCTCTTCATTATACTTCAAAGAAGCTTCCTCAAGTTAAAAATAAATCCTAAGATTATGATTTTTCAAATTTTCATACATACGTAACAAGTATATGTGTCCCTGTATGACCTTGAATATTGAATATGTTGTTCTTGAAATAATTTGCAACAACTTTTCTTAATAAACTGAAACTCAAAAACCACGTGGTTTCGAGATAAATTGAGATAAAAACTTTTGATTTGACTGTACAGATAGAACTATATCTTAACTTTTAGAGTACGTACTATAAAAAGTCACATTTTCTTAGTATGTACATGGGTTAGAGTAATCCGACGAGTTTGATCGACTTTGTATATTATTCTGTAATTCATCAGTTGAGACTTTTTTTTTACTCAATCAGAAATTTTCTCTGGAATGCGATGAATTTAATAAAATTATGATATTTTAAAAAAGGTACAAGTGCAACGTAAATATTAATTTCGTAAGAAACTTTGTAGAACTACGTCTTCCTAGGTAAAAAAATAAATGAAATAAATATTCAATTTATCAGGTACTAATTGTAATTTCAGATTATTTATTTCTTGCAGTGACAAAAAGATACACAAGATTGCAGGAAGTTCTCGAGGTCTGGGCTCGCGATAAATCCTCTATTAAGAAAAAAAAAAATAGAAGAATTATCCGAGCTTGGCTAATCGGGCATCTTCGATATCTTATATTTACAAATATAACTATTTTACACAAATTGTAACGAGTTTTCGATATTCCTGGCGAGGAATTTACTGAAAACCGTTTTTCGCCTTTCGAATCCGCCCCACTCTCAGCCGCGCACTTAAATAGTAAAAAAAAAACAACGATTTCCCGCGATGGAGATCCGATCGTTCGATTGTAAAATCGAAACTTGATTTTTTTCGTCTCGCGCTCGCACAAAATCAAAAATCACTGTGGGAAAGTTCGACATTCGAGAATTTTCTCTTCTCAGCTTTTTCTCTCGATTATTCGCTCTTCGTCTTAGCTTCTGCCTCCAGCTGCTTCCTCTTGTGTGATCTCCTATACGATTGCTGGTAAAAATCGAAGAACAGCATGAAGAATATCGTCGAGTGCAGGAGCAAGAGTCCTGCGACGAGCTTCGGATATCCACACGGGAATATCAACGCCTGCGCGCTGTGTACGAATACTAGGAAAAATTGCACCTGAAAAGAAAAAAAAAACAATAATTAATATTATTTCTGGAATCCCAGATTTATCGAAAATAAAATGTATTTGTTTGTAAATTAATTTTTCTAAAAGTTTATCCACTCAGGAAAAATTGCATTTAAAAAGAAAAAAAAGAACATGAATCTTATTTCTGGAATCTCAGATTCATCAAAAATAAGGTGTATTCGTTTGTAAATTAATTTTTCTAAAAGTTTATTACTCAGGAAAAATTGCATTTAAAAAGAAAAAAAAGAACATGAATATTATTTCTGGAATCCCAGATTCATCAAAAATAAGGTGTATTCGTTTGTAAATTAATTTTTCTAAAAGTTTATTACTCAGGAAAAATTGCATTTAAAAAGAAAAAAAAAAGAACATGAATCTTATTTCTGGAATCCCAGATTCATCAAAAATAAGGTGTATTCGTTTGTAAATTAATTTTTCTAAAAGTTTATCCACTCAGGAAAAATTGCATTTAAAAAGAAAAAAAAAGAACATGAATATTATTTCTGGAATCCCAGATTCATCAAAAATAAGGTGTATTCGTTTGTAAATAAATTTTTCTAAAAGTTCATCACTCAGGAAAAATTGCATTTAAAAATAAAAAAAAGAACATAATATTATTTTCAGAATCCGAGATTCATAAAAAATAAGGTGTATTCGTTTGTTAATAATTTTTTCTAATATTTTATCATTCAGGGAAAATTGCACCTGAGAAGTAAAAAGAACAGAAACAAAATTATTATTTCCAGAATCCCAGATTTATCGAAAATAAGATGTATTCGTTTGTAAATAAATCTTTGTAACAGTTTATCATTCAGGGGAAATTGCACCTGAGAAGTAAAAAAAAAACAAAATTATTGTTTCCAGAATCCCAGATTTATCGAAAATAATGTGTTCGTTTGTAAATAAATTTCTCTAAAACTTTATCATTGAGTCATCCAAAAAATGTTCATTTTGCTATTTTTATTTGACAAAAAAAATTGTTAATATTTTGGTGAAACAAATTTAATAAAACATTCGTCTGCGTTAACAATAAATACAAAACAAGACGTTTTTAGTAATAACTTTTTAAATGTTTTTTTAAGTGACAAATAAAAGACAAAACGTGTTTAAAAAAAATTGTTTAACAAGACGTTTTTTAATAACAAAAATAAAAAATAAGACGTTTTTTAATCCAAAATAAAAAGAAGACGTTTCTTTAATAAAAAGAAAAAAACAATACGTTTTTTGTTAATTTTTTAATCTTGTCTGTCCGAGATAAAAATTCATGGAGAACTGCGTAAAAAAAATTGTTTTCGCAACTACTTCAGCATTGAATTTATGGTGCTCTGATTGTGGATAAAGATTTTGGTGGGAATATCCCGCGACGTGGCTTGTTCTGAGCGGAAATGATAAATAATATCCCTGCTGGCGGTTTGCGACAATGACACCGTGAACGGAGAAATAACCTGCTCGTTCGAGTGAAAGGTACGATCCCGGATCGTTCAATTAGCTTCACCAACGCTTATGGGACAAAGCGGCCGCCGCCTCGACGCGTATCGTTCATTTTTCGCGGGATTCAGCGTCGTATCTCGCTCGTCGCGTCTCTCATTCTCTTTTTTTACACGAGTCGTCAGCACGCTTTTTTTCCCACTCGACGATTGGAAACTCTCTCACCTTTCGCACGTCGCTCGTATCCAATTTTCATCAATGAGAAAAGATAAATCTCAAAATTACGTAGACATTTGATAAAAATAAAAATATTTGTAAATTGTGATGAAAGTTTAGAAGAATAGTCTATAAGTGACATTTGCTGAATAAAATAAGATGGAATCCTATGGGACATTGCAGTTTTTTAATTATAATTGTACAACTGACTAAACAGCAAAAATTACAGAGAGAGTTCTTGATAGAAAATTATTGAGCAATTATTCTTTATAAATAGATAAACATATTCTTGCAAAATTTGATAGATATTCGAAAAAATGAATTTAAGAATTGTTATTAATGTGTCATTGTATTATTGTTATTAATGCATGTATCATGTATTAATCATCCCCATAAAAAGTCCTTTATTCGGTACAATAATACTGAATATTAAAAATAATTAAAAGTGACAGTCTAGTGAATGTCCAAACCAAGTTTTTATTTGTTTGGTGTATAAATATTTTTAAATAACTTTCACATAGACATTTACTTTTTATTAATTTATCTAAACTAGTATCACTTTAGTAAATTAAAAAATTCAATCAACAAATTAATATCTTATTTTTCAATGAGCAGAAAAATGTTGTTAAAATAAATATCTGAACGAAAATCGTATTGAATAAAACAAACTTTGAGATTAAAAACTAAATATTTGTTTTCAATATAATTGAATAATCTTTAGTGAATTCGAAGATGGGGCTTATTTTAAAAAGTTGGGAAAGCATACGAGGAGAAAAATGAAACGGGACGAAAATTGAGGAGATTTCGGTCCACAGTGGTAAAAGTCCGTATGCGATCAGACATTCGATCCGGTTGATGAAAAGACGAATTCGAAAAATAGAGTTGCGGCAGCGTGGAAAGGAGATCGGGATGAAAATTTAGCGGCTCGGAGTCGGGGAACGACCGGAGAGCGAGAAGAACGGATAAAAACGAGGGAGAAGTTGGGAAATCTCGAACCAAGCTGACTTCGGTGGCGACCGATTCGCGCCTCGATAATGTCGCAATAATTTGACATTCCAATATCCACAGTTGTCATTCCGGTTAATGTATTGGCCGTGATTACTGTTCGATCTCGGTGCAACGCTCATTGCGCCGCTCTCGTATATATTTGCCAATAAACGTAACTAACGAATAACCTACAAAAATAACTCACGCACATTTACACTCCTTATATTTATTTGCTCTTAATTTATTTCCATCGAATTTCTACGATGCCGGCTTCCAGTGTGCAATTTTAATTTTATTTATCTTTGTTCAAGGTAGTTCTATCAAAAAATCGTTTTCTTAGGATTTTGTTTAAAATTTGTAAAAAACTTCTTTGATACAATGTGCAATTGTACATTAAATTTTAAGAGGTTTTATTACGTAGAACTCGAGATATTTATTGTCAAAAATTACTATTTTCTGTACTTTTCCCATATAAGAGCACGTGTTAAATATTGCGATACTCAACTCTGGGTAGTGAAACTTGTTGAAATTTTGCACAGCAGCTCTTTATTGTACTTCAAAAAAGTTTCCTTTAGTTTGTAAAAAAAATTCCTAAGATTGTGATTTTCCTAATTTTCATACATACGTAACCGGTACAGGTGGCCTTGAATGACCTTGAATTTTGAGTATGTTGTTCTTGGAACAATTTGCAACAACTTTTCTTAATAAACTTAAGCTCAAAAACCACATGGTAACGAGACAATTTGAGATACAAACTTTTGGCTTGACTGTACCGATATAACTACTTTAATTTGTACATCGCATATTATTTACTAGACCTGTCCGAAAAAAAATTAACTATTTTTTTTTCTTTTAGACACACATTCAAGGATGTTGTGTTCAAAATCTAAAATGATGAAAAATTAAAAAAAAATTTACACAATAATAACCAAAATCCCTAAAAGGTTTTATAAAAATTTCAGGATGATTAGGAAGCTCTTTATTAAGATATTAATTGTTAAAAATGACTATTTTTTGTATCTTCCCATAAGAGCACGTGTTTGATCTTGCTATTTTGTATATAATATATATTTCAGTAACGAGAGCTTCTTAATTCAAGTGAAATTTTGCACTGATCTTTGTATGGCACTAAAGAAGCTCTATCTAATTTTTCAAAAAAATTTCATCATTTTTTTTGTGCAATCACAGAGAGCAGGCTTGTAATGGAATGACCAATGGGATGATCTTGAATTCCACATATATGTTTTTCTTCAGTCGATTTTCAGCAACTTTTCTTAATAAATATATGGTAAATCTATATGATAAAAATGTTTTTCTATACAGTTTCTTAAGTTTGCACGTATGTTCTCTAACATGGTGCTCAAACAATTAAATAAATAAATAATCAAGTATTTTATTAACTAAATTTATTCAACCAAATTTTTTTTTTCATTGCATGCACGAAATATTTATGACGATGCAAGAAACAATATTTTGATCGCAAAGGAAACGAATAAAGTAACCACGAATCTTGCTGAACGTCATACTGTCCAATTGGCACGAATGTCGATGGCAATTAATGGCTAATTACGAAATATTAGCGATTTTCATCCCGACGGAATAAATCAGCAATTTTTTATCATAATTTTATTTCATCAACTTTCCGATCTTTCGATAATAGCTGCGAGCATTCGTGCATTATTGCCGGATAGAACTCTGACAAAATTTCACAAGTCCCACGCGTCTGTTTTGCTGGTAGCGATTTTATCGAGAAAATTTATCGCGGCGTTACGAAACTCGCCCTTTACCGTGCGCCGTACAGACTCCGAGACACTGACCTACGCGATTCAAGTGTGGGTATCTTTTTTTTTCCTCGGCTATTTTCGCTACGCGCGTGTCCATGCACGAGAGTCGTCCATGCCCCTTGTGGTTTGTCACACACGACAAGCGACCACCGCTCACTTTCGTTCGTTTCGAATAAACCGTCGTCGAGCTCGATCTCGGACATTTCACAATTTTTCCCGATTCTTGGCTCAATTTAAGGAGGTTCGATTTTTTCTCACGTGAAAATTATTTTTCAACTTTTTTCGCTAAAATTTGGCATACATTGAGATTAATGTGATACCTAACTTGTGACCTAATTTTAGATAGATAGATAGATGCAAATTTATTGTACTAGAGTACATGACTCTTGTGTACAAAGAGATGGTATACAAGAAGTATAAGTATAAAGATACATAAGTATAAATATATAAGTGTAGCAGAAGTATAAAAAATAGGAAAAGTAATATACAAAGAAAGAAATACAAAAGTAGAGAAGAAAAAGAAAAGTTATTTTAATAATATTCATCGTCTAGAAATAGAGATATTCATTTTTGAAAATCGCTTTTTTTCGTAACTTTTCATAAGACCGCGTGTTAAAAGTTACAATTTTACACAATTAATGTCTCGATATCTACTTGATGAAGCTTCCTCTAATTTTGTGAATCTTTTAATAAGATGTCAAAGAACGTCAATATAAATTTTCAAGAGATTATCTTAATTTCCCTTGATGATTTTTGCCTTTACTTTACACGTAAGATGAATGCGCGCGGGCGAAAATACGATCGAACCTCCTTAAACTATACATATATAGGGGGAAGGAGGGGAGCAAAATGGGCCCCCTGAAATTTCCAAAACCTAAAAGTATTTAGGGGCAAAATGGACCTCTAAAATTTTCAATGCGCAAAGTGTGTGGGGGCAAAATGGGCCCACTCGATTTTTAAAAACCTATACAAATATTTTTTCGAGCAAAATGGACTTCTAAAATTTTTGTCAAGTAGAAATTATAAGAATAATGGAATAAGGGGTAAACTAGGTCACGGGTTCAACAGCATTAATTTCCGTAATTATTCCCCAGAATTGCATGCATAGAACGCTTGCAAAGCGCTTAACAGTTATCGGCATCGATGGATTTTTTTTTTTTCATAGAAAGATCGAGGATAATATATAGTTATACATAAAACACTTTTTCTTTTTAGCCACCTTATATAGAACACACTAATTTTTCGCTTTTTCTTGCAATTTCGTCGACTTCCGGTTAAAGCTACACAGGGTTTGATGTAATCTTGAATGTTAATTATTTGCATTAAATCAACTGTAAAATTATTATTTTTTGTTTCAATCGATGCAGAATAATTTGTATTGCTATATTCAATCTCAACGAAAATTATGACAATAAAAATAATGGGTACACATCCGTAAATGACAGTTTCATCAATGGAGGTTAGAGAAACCTCCATAGTTTAATTCTTCATCTTTTAGTTCCATTCTATCTTTTTTAAATGATTGCGAGAATCATACTTTTTTCTTTTTCCAATCGATTCAGCGTATTTCAGTCAATTATCAATTTTAAATTCGCTAAAAGTTTAGATATTTCAAATTTTGGGCATACATCCTTAAAGTCAAGAATTAACTATTTTTTCTGGAATTAAGTATACATCTTTTAAATATAGATACTCTTTTTTAGAGATTGTACCTCTATTTAGTATTTCACTTCGAGGGTGATAAATTAAATGGTCTTACCAATTGGACGGTAGTCAAATGTTTCTTCCACCAGAGATACTTCTGGTACTCGGGTCCCATTGCGGAGAGCATGTAATACGCGTACATGACTACGTGGACGGCATTGTTGATGAGATTGCCGAGAGTTCCGTGCCCACCGGCAATAAATTTGACGCATATCCACGTCTCCAGCGGCGTCAGCGAATGATGGTACAGATGCAAAAACGTAACTTGCCTGTGTTTTTTCCGTAGAACGAAAAATATCTGGCAAAAAAAAATTACATTATATACAGGCATTTTCACCACGACTCATCGTAAACTTTTACGATTTAGTATTATACGTCTATTACGAAAATTATATCTATTAAAAAGCATTACGTCGTGCATTCTACGAAAGAAATAATTATTTTGCATATATTTTAAAATCATTTCTCGCGACTTATTTTTATTAAAATGTCATTAAAATAATCGAGATAGCACAATTACTTAGCACAACTTTTGCTACTATGCTTCCGGATTAATTTCATTAAAATGTACAGTGAAAATATAATTGAGACATTATTTTTCACAATTTTGAAAATTTCTCTTTGTAGCTAATTTTATTATCATGTTTTTTTTTTGAAAAAAAAAAACGTGGATAAAAATAGAAATCACATTTATCGAGATACTCTGTGATACGTTGTACTGTTTTTATTTTTAATTCGATTTATACTCTGGTTAAGGATGTATGGGCGATATTCTAAAAAATATGAGAATTTGATTCATTTTTGATAATTTGTTCGATATAAGAATATGAAAAAATATTGTGCTAAATTTGAAATTGTTTTACTGAGTGTTTAAGAGTTGTCAAACTCCAAAGTTGTTGAGATTAAAAATTTTGAAACGTTTTGATAAAATTGTTTAAATAATGAAAAATGTTTACATTATTGTTGAAATATGTTTAAGGTACTAATTGATAGTCAAACTAAGATACAAAAAATTGGCGACTTTTTAACAAAAACCAGAGTCTGGATTTTACAAATTTAACGTCAAGAATGTACTTTTTGCTGATGGGAATCTCTGTCGTATACATCCTTAAAGTGACGAATTTGTAAAAATGTTATTTTTTTTCGCTACCAAAAGTCTCTGATGAGAGAGTTATTAGAAAAAAGGAAAATCCCAGATGATTTTAGTAAATGTTAGCTCGTCTGTGATGGTATATCGATTAAGATATATTTTTTAATTAAAGTAATATACTATCGCGTCATTTTTAATGATGAAAATCTTCGAAATTGCTCGAATTATAAGAATTATCACAAATTGCATCTCCTTTGTTCCTGGAAATTGCTCTAAATTTCGAAAGAAGCGATTTATTAAAAAAAAACGAGCGTTCTACGAGCATGTTTTCTGATAAATTGTAAAATTTTACAATCCAACGCACGATCGTCGAATCTTCTCGAATTACGAGAGGTGGTTATTGCGTCCGAGATAATGTGCGAAAACGTAGTTGCAAAATATAATGTCGATTCGAGAGAAGTTACGAAATTAGATCGTGCGGATTTTCGTCGAAGCACCACTATTATATATCGGAGTTTCTTAATCAGGCTCCCCTTTCGCGGGCATTTCATTTCATTTATTCGCACGTGCTATTTTGAACGACGAGACACTTTCATGTGTGAGTTTCCAGTGTGGTATTACGGAAAGATTGGGAGCGTGCGTCGAGGCTCGTTGGGCAAAAAAGTAATAATCCGTTAAACACAAGCGAAACTTGGCGGGCCTTAAAGAGGTTCTTGCATGAAACGAATTAATGAAATTTGCATGAAACGAATTTAACGATAATTTCATAAAAGTTTGCATAAACGTTCTTTAGCGTCGCCTGAAAAAGTGTGGTTAATTCGAAGAAGCTTCACCAAGTGAAAATCGAGATATTTATTGTTGAAAATCATTATTTTTTGTAGCTCTTCATAAAATTTTATGTCAAAGTTGCTATTGTCAAATAAAAAATATTTAACTCGGTTTTTCTGACGATCAAAGTAATTTGCGAGAATAAGTCAATTAAGAAAAGTTGTTGCAAATTGACTAAAGAACAACATTCTCTAAATTTAAGGTCATCCAAATGTCAGATTTTTTTGAAAAACTAAACAAAGTTTCTTTGATGTTATATAAAAATCTGTGCAAAATTTCAAGAAGTTTCACCATCTAGAAGTCAAAATATTGAAGGTTAAACATCGTAATATTTAACTTGGGCTCTTATGGAAGAGCACGATAAATCATAATTTTTAACAATAAATATCTTGACTTTTACGAGGTAAAACCTTTTAAAATTTGGACCACAAATTTGGACCAATTTTTTGCAATTGTGACTTCAAGCATGAGCTCTTACATGAGAGATTGAAAAATCGACGATTTTCCACAAGTTTTGATTTGCAGATGGTAAAGCTTTGTAAAATTTCACAACACGTTTTCGTATATGACAAAACTTAACAAAAATTGGCCATAACATTAATACTGATGTTTTTACAGTACACAGACATTATTTTTCCAATTTTTTAAGAAACACACGTTTTTATGAGACAACTAAAGTAGAATAAATATTGAATTCGAAATGAGAGAAATCCAAATAAAAAACTGCGAATAATTTTTCTTATCTAATTAATTTTCTGTACCGGAAATCCGTTTGTGAATTTCAAGAAAGAGCTCGATAATGAGCCCAATTATAACTATAGTATCCAGAATTATCTCATAAAGCTTTGACGAGCTGCCTTAATAAAGAAACGAGAGAAAAAATCGAACATCAAAATAAAATAGACAGTGAGCGCTCGTTGTGCGTTCACGTCGTAATATTTCCTTCGAATTTTTTTTTTAAGAATTAAGAAAAAAAAAGAAAATGGAAATTGCAAACGCATGCTCATTTCGACTTCTCAAAACGAAATTTTATGCATGAAATTCGAAAAACTCACCGTGTCAGCGAATTCTGTGAATTTGCTGATGAAATACCACCAGCACAGATTCGCCATACGCATCGCTGTTGGGTTGTACGAGTAATCGACGGGCTGACATTTGTAGCTGTATTCCAGTAGCCAGCCTGACATTAGATGCTGCAAAAATAATGATTTATTCATTTTAGAAATGCAAAACAAGATGTATAAATTTGACGTGCAAATTTGCACTTCTCTCAAGTGTAAGAAAAATATATGGTTCGAAGCTATTTCTGTCATAAAATTTATAAATTTGCGCTAAAAAAGTAACTTTTGTTTTTTTGGTAATAATTATTATCCAAATTGCACAGAGTAATTAAATTGTTGGAAAAAAAATTTTAATTCGAGATTAAGTTTTTTATATGTGAAAAAGACATAATAAAGTTATAAAAAAATTTACTTTTTGAATAAATTTTTAAAAGAATTTCACGAAGTTATCATAAACAATTTTGGTAAATTTTGATGACGATTAAATAAAATATCTCGCGAAACATTTAGTAAATTTGTTGAATAATTTGATTAACAATGCGTCAAAATTTAAATGATTTCTCATGTATTTTAAAAACAGTTCTCTTATACATTTGTAATTTTTCTATAAAATAAACATTTCTTTGATTTTATATAGAAAAAATGTAATAATAATAATAATTATATGATTCTGCAACTGAATTATTGTATACTGTCTTGAATATTTCTCGTAGTCATGGCTGGGTGCGTTAAGGGTGTATGGGACAGATAATCCCAGCAAAAAGTACATTCTTGACGTTAAATTTGTAAGAACCAGACTCTGGCTTTTGCTAAAAAGTTGCCAATTTTTTGAGTCTTAATTTGACTATCAATTAGTAACTTGGGCATATTTTAACAATTATTTAATCATTTTGTATAGTTTAAACAATTAAATTAAAAAAATTTAGTAAAACGTTTTAAAAGTACTGTCTATATAAAATGAATACTACTATATGAATATGTAAAAAAAAATTCATAAGTATCTCATATTTTTAAATTTGTATTTAGTGCAAATTTACGAATTCTCCATAAGAAGCAATGTTAAATCTCAACAACTTTCGAGTTTGGTAAAACGATTTCAAATTTGGCACAACATTTTTATATATCTTTAAGAACAAAATATAAAAAATTTATAAAATTTTCATATTTTTAAAAATATCGCTCATACATTCTTAATGTTATAATCTTCTTTTTTTAAAATTAATCGCTAGTGTTATATTTTTGCAAATGGCCGATCAAGTCGTGTGAAACTAAGTGCCAACTTTCGTGTGCAAGTGAATTAATAGTTGAGGGAGAGAATCGAAAGAGTTATTTCAAAAGAGATCAAGAAAGCCTTGGACACGTGGAAAGTATGTATATGGTCGAGGGAAATTCCACTTGAGGGGAGGCTAACGGGGAAGGACATAAAAAAGATTCGTTGCACAAACGCGCTTGAAAACAGGATGCTTCGCCTTTAGCGATCTCTCGGTTTGCACCAAGTCGCAAAACACACGCGTTTACAAATCGGCCTTGTGTAATATCGCAAGAACGCTTGACTTTTCGCCTCAAAACGCATCTTCCCCCTTACCAGACACAAAACTATCAAACACGACGTTTGCTCTGAAGAAATCATTTTTTTCTTTCATTTTTTTTCATCGCCTCCACCTCTGATTTCACAATTTTTACTATTTTTATTCATAATAAATATGTATGTAATTTAAAAAAAAAGCAATTTAAATTTTCTTCAAGTATCATTTACAGTTTAATTCACATTTACAGTTCTATGTTTTTGTTTTGTTTTTTATTATTATTAATGCTAACGAGATATTAATTGATAAAATCATTATAATGAAATTACTCTGAATATGTGAAATATTTGTATGCTAAATGTCAAGTTTGTAAAAAATGCAATTTAAAAGATACTCCTTGACAAACCAACTTTTTCATGATAAATTGGTAAAGATTAGATTTAAATTTTGTTTTCTATGGTCGTCAATTTTGTTGTTATTAACTGTCATATTAATTAAAATTTCAAGTAGATTTCTTAATTTTTCAAACAGCTAGATTTGTTCAAACAATACTTATTATGTGAGCATTTTTATATGGAAAATAAGTATAATTGTAGGAAAATTTCTATAATTATTCTGAATATTGACAATAAATGGTAATGATCACTGTTAAATTTATTTCATATATTCGGTACGTGGTTTTCCTAATAAATTACACGTGTATTAAATAAATTTATACCGACTTTTAAAAATTTTTAATTGTTCAAGCTATACCAAATATAACAATTTTTAAAAAAGTCTGCTGAAACTGTTATTACAATTAATAGGAAAAACATTGACAAAGTTATACCAAAAAAGAAAAGTCTAAATTTCACAAATTCATTATAAAAAAAAAACTTTTGTTAACGACCTTCTCTTCAGTATTTCATTAAACATTTCTGTAGGATTGCAGTGTTACAAAAGTTTTAAAAATGATGATTTAATGTCACACTGTTTTTCAATAGTAATAAAAGCAAGAATAATAATAATAATTTTATAACTATTAAATATAATGAATAGTTATTATAATTAATAAGTTATAAAATTAATTTTATGGAAAATGTATGGTATATATAATGTAAAAGAAATGTTACGCAAAAGGAACATGCTTGGAAAAAACAGTTTCAACTTTTTTGGAGTACCATAATAGTCCTATAAGAATGCAATATTATTACATATCATGCCTTGTTCCTTGACAATTATAAATAATAATGAATGTAATATTAATTACTGTAATAATTACAGTAGCGTTGCTAAAAGCTCGTAAAATTCTTTTTTGTTATCCACGCTCAGAAAGTTTTCGAGCACTGGGCGGCGTCCGGAAAGTTGTCGATTTCCAGAGACTTTACCATACCGATCACTTTCCCGGCCTAGGCTGGAAAGTAGCATATTTCCGTACTCTATTTCTTATATAACCTTACAGAAATGAAAAGAACTGTCAAGAAAAGTAATTCGTTTTTATCGACCGAATATTTCCAATAGTCTTAATCTAGTCACTATTGATTATGACAGGCGCTACAAATAGTGCAAACCTTTTACATTCGGCTCGAATTAAACTTTCTGAACAAGGATAACAAAAAATATTGTATATCACTCGATCTTCAAGTGGCGATTCAGAAAATCTCGATTTTACGATATTCGCTTAAGGTTTGTGACACTTTTTTTTACGAAAACTCGTGTAATTAACGTACTCGCCCCTTCGGCTCATATATGTCAAATTTACACTCGTTTTCGTAAACTCGCGCCACAAACCTTAGATTAATATTGCAACAACGAGATTGTCAGAAAATCGCCACTTTCCGACCGTGTGACATAAATATTTATTATTAGGGGTTAAAAATGATAAAAAAAGCAATTTGAACGCAAACAAGTATAGGATTAACTTCCTGAAAAGCGATTGGATAGTTTGATGTCGAAGGTGGAAACTGGATCATGTATTATATTACGATTGGTGACTTTTTGTTTCGGAAGAGAGGCTGGGCGATTTTTATTGGGTGAATTTAATCGGAATGACCCCCCGTGTCGATCAAGCGCCGCGCATTTCTCTTTTCATCTCGGTCTTTCACCATTGCGATTAAGTCCGAGGATGGCTGCGGTCAAGTACGAACCGGTATTGAAATAAGCTCGTCTACGCGCATTTACCGTCGTCACCGTTTCGCAATACCAATCGCACTGCAAGTGGAAATATTTTTTTGGCGTCGCGTCTGCATGGCTTAGCGATTGACCATTATTTACTCCGGCCTATATTTTTCTTCGTAACGAGCTTCGGACAGATTGCCCGATATTTTCGTTCATTGACAATTCTTTCAAATTAAAATGTTTGTCTTCTGTTTTTTTTTGTTTTTGATATTATTTTTCTTTGACTTCTTCTATGACAGGTAAACGTTATTCTAATAGTTGAACAGTTAAGGTGGTTGGCCTGTGACAGTCAAATTCAAAAGTTTCTTCTGTTTTGATGATGTTTTTCTGTCGTTTATAGTGATTCGCGAGATTAAGTTTATTGAAAAAAGTTGTTGCAAATTGACAATATACTCTGAATTCAAGGTTATCCAAGGTCAGAAATACTAGATAAACTTGGTGTATAATTAATAAATTTTGTACTATGGATTTCTCTAAAAAATTAAACAAAGTTTCTTCTATGGTATATAAAACTCTTTGCAAAATTTTTGGAGGTTTCACCGTCTCAAATTCGAGATATTTATTGTTGAAAATTGTAGTTCAAACACGCACTCTTAACGGACCAACCATCTTAAGAGTTTTCTCACTTTTTCTTTCTTTTTCTTTTGTTATAAATTTGCCAATTTTTTGAGTCTTAGTTTCGCCATCAATTAGTAACTTGAGCACATTTTAATAATAATTTAAACATTTTTTATTGTTTAAGCAATTGAATTTAAAAAAATTTAGTAAAACGTTTTGAAATTACTGTCTATACAAAATGAACACTGCTACGAATATATAAAAAAAATTTATAAGAATCTCATATTTGAAAATATGTATTTAGTACAGATTTACAAATTTTTCATACGAAGCAATGTTAAATGTCAATAGTTTTAGTGTTTGATAACTCTTAAACCATCCAGTAAAACGATGTCAAATTTGGCACAAAGTTTTTTCAAATACTTATTCTCATATTTTTAAAAATATAGCTCATATATCCTTAAAAAATATTCAAGCAAAAGATCAGAATCGAATTCACATCTAAACTATTCTCTGATATTTTAGCGATCCGAAACTCATTTTATGTGTTAATTTTAAATAATATTTCTATAGTAAATAAATATTTAAACGTTTAAATATGTATAGGATGTTCTATAGTTGGACTGAAAATCTACCCTATCTCTATGGTTGAGCGAATTTGTTCCAATAAATTATAACGTTATGAAAAAAAACACCTCTTCATATAGAGAAAATAAATCCATACGATTTTATTGAGAAAAAAATAATTTAAATATTAAAAATAAAATAGCGAAAACTGTCTGACTATTGAGACGTTTAACTTAGTGAAATTCGAAAAATTTTAAGTTAGAATGACATTTGACAGTCAAAGTTGAGAAATTTCAAATTGGAACAAAAAATATTCATAAATATTGACTCACATTTTTGATAGTCCTGGAAAAAAGTTATAGTTATTACGATTATTAAATATGACACATCGAGCAAATAGTTATGAAATTAATCACGAAGAATTGTATAAATAGAATTTAACTTAAGACACATTTGCATAATTCGTGGAATTTTATTTCGCAAGAGGGTGAACTCGCGATTTTTCGGAAGAGCAAATCAAGATGGCCTTCATCTCAATGGCAAGATTAATAAAAAAAATGTACAAGGAAACCGGTACAAAACCTTGGCGAATCTGACTGACCTTCGTCACGTTCGAAGGTCAACGCTGTTTAAGGTAAGACAAACTTGCTGAAAAAAAGGGGAATAAAATTATGAATACGAGCATAGGCAAGTGCTGACAAAAAGAAAGGATCCTGCGAGCAAGATGAAGCGAACACGAGTGAAAGGAGAACAAAAAATTCTCCTTTCACTCGTTTTAACTAAAACTTACTATTTTTTAAAATTTCGTTATAATTTTATGACAGTATCATAGATGACAAAGATTCAAGACAAGCTTTGAATAATTTGTTTAATTTGAATTACTCTTGTTTGGTAAAAACTTCGAGACCCCCGTCGTTCCAATGCCAAAGGACGAGTCAAGGCTTTTAAAAGTCTCGCCGAACCCGGATTCAAACTCTTGCGAAACGTTCGAGTGGACTTTAAAGTAATTCTTAAAGTAACTTAAAAGTTTTTTTACTCGTCTGAACTAAAGACAAAGTCCCGGGTTTTTATTTATATTATATTGTCTTGAAAAACCATGAGAACGTTCTTCACCATTGTATTAAAATACTGGAAAAATATGAGATGGTTTCATCGTTTAGTTATCGAGATATTCAACGTTGAAAACAACAAATTTAACATATGAGCTCTTATGGCAACCTCCGAAAAATTGCCATTTTCAATCATTGATATCTCAATTTTGACACGATGAAACTTCTAATTTTACACACGCTTGCATACGATGCTAAGGAACGTTTATGCAAATTAAAAAAAAACCATCTTTTAAACCGCTAAATGCAAGTACCCCCTTAAGGAAAATTCTGTGTACAAAATAAAAAAAAACTCAAAAAAATGTGCTGAATTTTGTGCTCGTCGCTCTAATTATTTTTTTATACCGGAAATCCATTAATAGTAAATTCTGAGAAAAGAGTTCGATAATGAGCGCCATTATTTTGATTAATATCCAGAATTACCTCGTACAGCATTCCCAACGAGAATATGACTTGAAATGCATTGTAAGCGACAAGAACGCCTCTCATTTGGAATGGCTTTTTGTTCGTCATTATTCTTGGCCCGAGTACCATAACGGTGTAGAGGTAGAAAAGAACAATTATTATCGAGGGTAGTGGCGAGTCCATGAGCGGCCAATCGCTCACGCGAGGATCCGACGCTTTGGCTAAGATTTCGTTGTATTGGTCAAAGGCCATGCGAACAAGACCTTCCGCACCGACGAACGTCCTGTTCGCATCCTGGAAGTCCCGCAGGGGTTCCGGCTCCCTCGTCGCCACCAATTCCGCAGCTGCCGAAGCCATTTTTCCTTCAACATAAAAAAAAATCCAAACTTATACATCAGCTACCGAAGCCATTTTTATTTCAACAGAAAAAACAATCCAAAATTACTTAAATTAAAAAATTATTAAATTATAAAAATTATTAGATTTTTTCAAAAAAATTCTTTACTCATATAGGAAATTTTCAAATAAGTAGAAAGAGTCATTTAAACACCCCCGATTAAGGATGTATGGGACAGGCAATTCCAACAAAAAGTAAATTTTTGACGTTAAATTTGTAAAATCTATGCAAACTCTGGTTTTTATTTAAAAATTGGCAATTTTTTAAGTCTTAGTTTTTGACTATCAGTTAGCAACTTGAGAATATTTTTACAATGATTTAAACATTTTTTATTGTTTGAACGATTAAAATTTTAAAAATGTTAGTAAAACGTTTTGAAATTTTGTCTACACTAAATTAACACTACTACGAATGTATTTAAAAAAATTAACAAGAATCTTATGTTTTAAAATTTATATTCAGTGCAAATTTACGAATTCTCCATAAGAAGCATGTTAAATTTCAGCAACTTGGAGTTTGAGGACACTCTACACAGGGGTTTTATAAACTCCAAGAAATTGTTACGGTTTTGGAATTTCGAAAGATTTGCTTTTTCAATTGAATTTTTCTCTGCGAAAATTAAATTTATTGAGGTCTTTTCCTAATTGTTCATTTCTTTTTTCAGGACTTGAATAGTGAAATAAACCTCTCTACGACAAATAGTCAGGTTTAAAGTGCTGGGGTTAGCGTAACCCCAGAGTAGGGTATTTGTATCATATAGAAATAGTGTAGGGTCCTGGGGTTAAACCATTCAGTAAAAAGATTTCAAATTTGGCACAAAGTTTTTTCATATGTTTAAAAGCAAAATATCAAACATGTATCAAATTCTCACATTTTTAAAATATCGCTCTCACACATCCTTAATAATGTCACGTTGTGAATGAAAATTAATACTCGATTTTTCAAGACTCCCCAATGGAAACTGCAGACATCAGCGTCACAAATTCTTCCATGTGTTTCACTTCTATATTGTTTAGCTCAAATTTCTTCCTGACCATTTTCAAATTTTTTCACTTACTTTGGAAGAAAATCCACTCTGTTGTCACACTGACAAATCACGATAGTACATTTTAGTATAAAGTATCAACGATGTTGATTATTTTAGAACTAAATATGTATTTATCATAAAATAAAGTACATATTTACAATAGAATCTTTAAAAAATATAGTTAGTTCTATAATAATTAGTATAGTCGCCATTTGTGTATAGTTAAATTTACCATTATTTTCTCTCAGTGCGTGGTTTTTGCTCTCTTGAAAATCTCGCAAATTTTTCTCATTTTTTTCGGACGAGTAACACTCAAGAAAAATCTACATCTGGCACGTAGACACTTTTTTAAATTTTTAACAATTTTTTCATAATTTTTTTTTATCTTTTCTTCAAAAATAGTATCACTTAAGAAGGAGCTTTGGCTTTGAATTTCTAATCAGTCTGATCTTAACGACTCACCGAGCAAGTCTCTTTCATAGAATCAAGTTGGATCGTAACAAATCTTTGGGTCAAGTTTTATCAAGTTGCATCGTAAAAAGTCTCTGGGTCAAGTTATATCAGATCGTATCATATCTTAGTCTAGTATCTATCAAGTTTATCGGAACAGGTCTCTGCAAAATCTTATCGTTCGTATCAGAATCAACTTTCCTTGCTAGCAACGTAATTCTCTTTAAAAATACAGTCCATTGTATGTTTTATTTATTTGTTGTAATAAACATATAATTTGTGTAACTTGTATTCCAGCATCAATCAATATTTTTCCAATCACTAAAAATTTATTAGACTTATATTAGAAATTATTTTTAATTAATTAAATCCTTTAATTATGAAAAAAAGTAGTGAAATTATTTGTTGATCTATAATGGTATAAAATTTGTAATCTTAAATCAATAGATGACCATAACATTCAAGTATTAAAATAATTTTTACTTATTTATTTTTAAAAATACTTAAATGAAAAATAATTATATTATTGGTTAATCATAATAAACAAATTTTGCAATAAATGTACTCATATTTTAATGGTCAACGATGAGAAAAAAATGAATTATAAAAAAAGATACCATTGAATGAAAAATCTTCTGAATTGAATTTGCAAAATTTTATTCATTCAAAATTATAAATTTCTAATAAATAAATATAAGAAAAAACTTGCTCGAAAACAATTTTCATAAAAATCGCATGATTGAAGCTACAGAATACAATGTCATTATTTATTTCAGTTAACTGATATCTTTTATGAATTATTTTTGTATTGTTAATTTTTAATTGAATTATGTATTGATAAGTATTATAGATTAACGTACAATTATTATTATTGATATATTCATGTATTCGACATTTTTTCTATCTAGTGGATGTAATCACAGCTTCTTAGTTTTTTCCTGTTTTCTCTCTTAATATTTTATTCATTATTTTCATAACATCTTTTCAATTTTCTATCCATCTTTACGTATATTTTTATACAGTATTTTTAGAATAAAACACGAGGAACAGCTTAAGTGTTCTTTTATTGGCCGAGTTACTCCAAATTACATAAATTACATAGAAGCCATTAGAAAATTATGCAACGTCTTTTACATAATCGCTGTTTTTTTTTCTTTAAAAAATGCTCCTTACGTCGCTCATCGTAAAATCTCGCAAATCGATCATCATTGTTGTTCCATTAAGTCGCTTATGACACAAGAAATACAATGATTTTTCGTTTGCTTATTACGCAATCACCAACATCGCAATATAATCAGCATTGCTTTTAAATTTTCCGTACTTCGCTCGCGCAGATTTCCCTGCTCTCTTCTTCGAAAGGTGATTGTCTGCTTAACGTTATTCCTAAGACACGTTCTCGTTATTTCCATTCAATCGCAGATCAACGATCGTCCAACGACGAGCGAGCGTAAACTTTTTTTTTCGATCTTCATCTTCGCAACTTCACCGTTACGTGAAAGTTTAATTTTTTTTTCTTTCTGTTTATCGCGCAATGTTTTCACACAGCGTGTATTCTCTTCCGCAAGTTCGGAGCTTACTGAATCGACTCCGAGGGAATATTAGCGTTTTTTTACGGTTTCGATCATTTTTAAATCGTGGACGAATCGCCAGAAGCATTATTAAAGTATTTTATAGTTTATATAATTTATATATATATGTATGTATTTGATTGCATATTTTTATGGTGTTTTAATTCGAATGTATCGTTGAAGGAGAAATTATTTTTCGTGGATTTGTATCGCGACAGAAATATTATATTCAGGAAATCATAAACGATATTGTATGCGAGAGAACTTTGTACGAAAAATTATTATGTTTTTTGTACTGCAGTCACAGTTTGGTAAAATTTGATGATTTTTCGTGCGAAATGTGGTAATTATTGCCATAAAATGATCAAAATTGCTATGTTTTCTATTTAAAAATTCTATATATGAATTTTCAAAGTGTTACCCCTACTATTTAAGGTAATTTCACACCATGTTATCGTTTAGTTCACACTTTGTTAACATTTTCCATAAATCTTTTTTTAACGTCGTATGCACACGTGTGTTCATTTTTAGGAAGTTTCACCATGCAGAAGTCGAGATATATTTATTGGAAAAAATCACATTTTTTGCATCCTTTCATAAGAGAGAATTTTAAATAATGCAATCTTCAACAATAAATATCTCAACTTTTACATGGTGAAACTTTCTAAAATTTCGCACACATTTTTATACAACATCGAAGAAGCTTTGTTTAGTTTTTTTTCTCAAGTCTGAATTAAATTTTTTTGTTAATTTTGTTAAATACATAGCAAGCACACGTCACCTTGGATGACCTTGAATTTTGAATATGTTGTTCTTGAAACAATTTGCAACAATTTGTCATAATAAACTTAAGCTCAAAAACCACATGGTATAGAGAAAAACTGACAATGAGATAAACTTTTTTTACTTGACTGTACCTGTAGACCTACTTTTGATAAGAAAAAAAGTTTTGATAAACACTGACTGTGACGTATAAAGAAAGTACACTGGAAAAATGTTTGATAGATTTTACAATACAAAAGTAACAGCTGCACGAATTATTACAGAACTATATTTTATTTATATTTATTGGTAGTGTAATTTATTTAGATACTGTGTCCTAAATGTACTTCGTCTTAATGGAATTATTATATAGAACTATGATGAATTATTATAGAACTAGCTATATTTTATTTATAAATTTATTGAAAACATATTTTATCTCGATATTGCATCCTAAATGTATTTCATCTTAGTGCAATTATATAAAATTGGTTCATAAAAAATTAATATTGTAAAATCTGCTATCGTGATTTCTTTTCGTTTTTTGATCATTGTGGTGCACAAAGTACAAATAACGTTACTCCTTAAAAATGAATGAAAAAAATCGCCTTAAGACTTTTGAACGGGCCAGAGGTTCCGGTAGTAAAAATTCGACAGGTATTTTTAATTTTTTAAATATTTTTACCTATACTTATTGTAACTTTCACTTTGAAGCTGGAATGTAAAGACACGAAAATTTATTCTCAGAGCTCAAAGTCGAATTATATTCAAATAAAACCATTTTATTGTCAAACCATACAGAACTAAATACTTTATACAAAAAAATTTACTCATTGATATTTATTTTTGTGTTTACTCTGAGTTTTTTTGAATGAACGAAAATTTCTGGTAAACATGTAAAAACTGTTATATTAAAAACAGAATAAGTAAGCTTGAAAAAATGATGAGAAAAAATGATAATTTCTTAATAAAAAAATATAAAAAATGTTATTTAAAAATAGAATAAGTAAGCTTGAAAAAATAATAGGATAGAAAAAAAGGATTGGCTTAATTTTATTAATCGAAAAATGTCACACTCATTGTAATAATAAAACGAGTAATAACAATCCTCAGTTCACTATGAAACATTTTATTTCTGTGAGGCATAAGGAGTCGAAGATTAAATAAAATAATTGGAAAATGGAAAAGAATTGTGGATTGAGGAAGTGCATGTGAAAGGTGTACCATTGGCGAGTGTACTCGATTATCAATTCGTTACGAGAAAGAGGGCAAAGGAATAACGATTCTCGACCGAGTCATCGTCACTGATGACCACAGTAACGACAATTCTGCGTCGTTAGCCATTTTCTTCGTTTCGATTTTTTTTTTCGACTTTCTGATTACGTCGATGAAAACGGTGAAATTCTGAGAGGACATTGTGCAATCAAACTCTTTGCTTTATTTTCCAATTCATACTGTAACTTGGTTTTACAGTTGTTGATATTTTTTGAAAAAGATAGACGAGAAAACTAATTTAATAGTTAGGATAAGGAAATACAGGTTTTATTTGCTATTTTTAGTTCTACGATTATTTTACTGTCCGCACAAAGTTGAGGCTAATTTAGTGTAAATTAGAGCTAATTATAAATGTACGATAAGAAAGCATCATAAAAAATGTTTTATTTAATATTTAAATATTTATTGATAGATATTTTATATAATACTTTATTTAAGATTTGAATATTTAATAGATATTTTATATTTTATTTAATATTCAAATATTTGATAGATATTTTGTACAATATTTTATTAAAAATTTCATATTCGATCAATATTTTATTGAATATTTAAATATTTGACACATAATTTAAAAGAATGAAATAAATATATAAATAATAAATAAATAAATGTAAAAATTTTGCGGTCGATAAATATTTTTTTGTTGTCAAATTAGAACACCAATTTAAAATGCGACAAGAAATTGTAATTGTTTCGGCAATTTTTCATGTTAAGCTTCGATAATTGATGATTTATTGGACAGTGGCACAGTAGATATAGATCAGGGTAAACATATTTAAAACAACGACGAAAAGAGACAGGGAAACAAAAAAATTACAGGCCGTTCTCTTTTTTTCGTTAGAAGTATAAAATTTTCAAAGCAGATATGCCGTTAACGCCTCTCGGTCATTACTCTATACGTGTGAATGAAATAAACACCTCGTTTGCCTGCGAGCGACGAGCGGAAAATGAACTATACGAGCGTACGCCATCGTATACGTCACTGAACATCCATAAATTAAAACTATACGAGTGTACTCTAAACTATGCAACTAACTATACAATATCATAAGCGTAAGAACATATAGACCATCTTCGAGCTTATCGCAGAAGAGAAACTCTTCCTTCTTTTTTCATTCTTTACTCATCGTGATGTATTTATGATCGCGTCAATATTAATGGGGTTCAGTTATTATATGCTTATAATTGAAGAAAGCAACTGTACTTTTTTTGCTTTTTTGGCTATCGAAAACTCAGAGAATATTCATTACCTTAAGGTGTTCGTTCTGTCATAGATTCTATTAAATAAAAGTCTTAAATTAATATATGTATAAATTAATATTAATATTAATATATGTACATATGTTATTGATGAGTTCATTAAACTGTCCAATATAAAAAACATTTGAGTAGGTAATCGGCTATTTAAGGTGGTTCGTTCGTAAAATGAAGTCGAGAGATTTTGTTAAAAATTTGCATTGACTTTCTTTGACATCATAATATGTATGTATTTACCAAATTTTAGAAGTATTCTCTGTGTGAAAGCAGTCGAGATAATTTATCATAAATATCACATTTTCCTGTAGAATCTCTATAAGGGCGCGTGTTAAAATTACAGTTTTCAACAATAAATATTTTGAATTTCAAACGGTGAAGATTTTTTAAATTTTTCAAAGTTGTATGTATAACATAGAAGAAACTTTGTTTAGTTTTTTAGGAATATATATCGTAAAAAATTTGTTTATTATATGATGTATGATGTAATATTGAATTCAGAGTATATTGCTCTTTAGTAAAAATTTGCAACAATTTTTCTTAAGAACGTGTATGGGACAAACAATCTCAGCAAAAAGTATAATTTCTTGACTTTAATTTCGTACAAGTTGCCAATTTTTTGAGTCTTAGTTTGACTATCAATTGGCAATTTGAGCACATTTTAATAATAATTTTAAGATTTTTTATTGTTTGAATAATTAGATTAAAAATTTTTAATAAAAGCTTTGAAATTACTGTCTGTATACAAAATGAACACTACAAAATTACAAAAATTCACAAGAATCTAATTTTTTTAAATTTGCATTAAGTGCAAATGTACGTATTCTCCATAAGAAGCAAAATGTTCAATCTCAGCAACTTTGGACTTTGATAACTCTTAAACCATTCAGTAAAACAATTTCAAATTTGGAACACAATACCAAAAATTTATTAAATTGTCTTTCTTTTAGAAATATCACTCATACATCTTTAATAAATAAAAATTCCAAAATCAGCAAAACGTTAAAGAACAGAAGAAACTTTTGAATTTGAGTATCACAGATCAACCCATCTAAAATAAAAAATTTAATTTCAGAATATGCAATTTTAATGTGAATGCTCGAAACATTTTTTAAAATGGAATTAAAAAAATCATTGATTAGTCAACAACTATGAAGTATTTCATATTTTGTTTTTATACGAAAAATTACTGTTTTTTGTACTATGGTAACAGTGTGGAAAAATTTGAGGATTTTTCGTCCAAACTATAGTAATATAATTATTATAAAGCAATCAAAGTAGCTATATTTTTAATTGGAAAAAAAAATTTATACTATAAAAGTCTAAGAATTTCCAAACTGTTACAGTGCTATTTAATATAGCAATTTTTCGTAAAAAATTCTCTCCGAATAGTTGTAGTAAAATAATAGATATAGTAGAAGTTCTATATAATAAAATATGCTAATTTTGTAATTATCGAAATAAATTGTTAACTACTGATTTAAGGCCTTTTTTCGTATATCTCGCGTATAAACAGAGGTCAGGAATCATGAGAAGAGCAAAAATTATTATTTTTCATCTCAGAATTTTGTTTTGCGAATAATAAATGCGAAATATGAAAATTGTTTTTTTTTCTATATGCGAATCGATTTGCGTCGATTATTCGACGTTGCATCACTCGCAAACTTTCTCAGGACGAGATGGCAAGGCGACCCGATGAAACGTCACAAGGCCGGACCCACAATAAGGGCAAACCCACGGGAATGATCCGCAAGAGTCATTTTTCGGACTTGACCGAATTCCCGTTCGACCTCGAAGAAAGTACTCGGATGGTCGCCCGTGCGGTCGCCTTGGATCGAAACGAAAGTTGCGATGGTCACGGGGCGAGAAAAACAAGAATTCACGCAAATTTGGAATAAAAAACGTTTCGCGCGGTGTATCGATTCAAACGAAAAAAAAATTTCCGACCGATCTCGTATACGATTTCATCAGAATAAAAATAGCGGAATCATACTTTTTACCAACCATATTTTTAATATTCTTTAATTTGAAGAGATGAATTTTGAAAAAAAGGAATTCAGTTCCAGTCTACTTATTTCCGGCTCGTTATAGCCGCGTGTGAACGAGCCATTGTATTCGGAGGGAAAGCATTGAGAGAAAGAGCAAGAGCAGAAAGATCGACCATTATTTTACAATTTTTCCAAGTTGTGATTTCACATTTGCGCGCAAGCACACTGAGGAAAAACATTGGTTGAATCAACTAAACGGGCGGTCACGAAGGGTGAACGAAATATTTAATTTTACATGGTATTTTTTATAATTCAACCTATCAATTATTTCCGTATCGAAAAAGGCATAGAAACAAGAATTGAGATGAATTAAATGAATGTCAAGTTAAATTCAGTTGATTATAGTTTAGTTGATTTAACCAAGCTTTTTTCTCAGTGCAAATATTTTATAAACTTGATTTTTCTCGGGAGAAAGGTTTCCCGTGTATATTAAATAAACAAACGGCTCGTTGTATACAGCGCAATAAAATTGAAAATTTATTTCAACCGTAGCAGCGATGCTCCGTGTCGTTAAAATCCATAAAAAAAGAAAGTTCCAGTTATCGACAGTAAAAATAAAAAAAGTGTGTACACTAAAAAAACGAATATATATTCAATAAATGAACGCATTTCGACCCAGAATCATCCGAAATCATCGGAGAATAGTGATATCTAAAGTAAAATACAAAAATAATTTAGCAAACATTCAATTTAATTTAATTTAAATTTAACAAAAATAATTTAGCAGAGTACAATAATAACAAGTAGATTTAATTTACATTATTTAGTAATATCATCTCCCAACAATATTCTCTGCAAATATTAAGAATGGTGAGTGCAAAATAGAAAATGACGGAACATTTTTGAAAATTTTATAGAATATTAAATATCGTCTCCAAAATGTCGTGTAAAAATTTTACGATGATTAGGAAGCACCTCATAAAATATTAATTGTTAAAAATGACTATTTTATGTACCTTCTCAGATGTGTTTTGAGTTGCATTTTTAAAAATAAATATCGAAGTACTGAGCTAAATAATTGAAGTACTTTATTTATCCTAAATATATTTCATTTTATTATAAAAAAGATTATATTTTATTTTAAAATAAACAGTTTAGTTGTCACTTAATGATAAAAAATTAAACGATCGAAATGAGAAATGGTCGACTTTTGTCTCATTCTCTGAAAAGAAAAAAAAGAGCGATAGATCTCACTGTACCAAAAGTGACAACTGTACCAATAATTATCATTGACCAAATTATACTTCATTTTTTCTATTCTAAATATATTTCATTTTATCACAAAACCCTTACACTTTGTTGTAAAATAATCAGTACAGATGTCACTTAATGATAAAATTGAGCGATCGAAACGAGAGAAGCGGTCCATGGGCTCGTCGATGCCGATGGTCGAAGAGCTTGGAGTCGCGTGGACGCCGGAGGAACGGTACTCGTTACAGAGAAAGTTCGTCTTCGTCGGGGAGAGGCAGGGAGAGAGAGGGAACGAGGAACGAGAATGAAGAGGATCATCGAGACGAAGATAAAAAAAGAAAAAGAGAGAGAGAGAGAGAGAGAAAGAGATAGATAAATATAGGATATCCCATCCAGCTTCCTCTCGCCTTCTCTCGATGCGGCTTTCTCTCTCTTTTCACCTCATCGCGATATGCGTTTCTCCAAGAATCGAAGAGTCTCTGAATGGGCCTCACCAGAGTGGAATGCCTCGCGTGCGTGAGTGCGAGCGCATTTACGACGCGGCGCTCGAGCCTGATAAACGAAAGGACGCAACGGACGTCGGGGCCCGCGTAAAAACAGCGCCATTTTCGCGGGACTCGGCGAAAAATGAAACCAGGCTCGCGCCCGGCTTGTGTGCGAGAGAAGAAACGAGAGTCGGAGCATATGAAGCTGTGTCCGAGCGGGCTAAACGCGCGCAACGATATACCCGTTAGTGGGTAAGTAGGCCGAATGCCTGCTTAATTACGAATCGTTCTTCCCAACACGCCTGTGACGACAATCTGACTACAGTCGAGTCTCGTTATAGGGTGCGTTTCACATGCGATGCGTTGGATAATAAATTTCACGTGAGAAACGATAGAACACCTCCTTAATTAGTCTCGTTATAGGGTGCGTTTCACATGCGATGCGTTGGATAATAAATTTCACGTGAGAAACGATAGAACACCTCCTTAATTACGAATCGTTATTCCTAATACACCCGAGACGACAACCTGACTACAGTCGAGTCTTGTTATAGGGTGCGTTTCACATGCGACCGCAATGTTCATGTTCGTAATCATCGAGATTGGTCTGCTGCTTAAGGGGGTTCTATCGTCTGCGCGCATTCGTTTTACGTGTAAAGTAAAGACAAAAATCATTAAGCGAAATTATTTCCAAGATAATCTGACGAAAATTAATATTTAAGGTCTTTAATGTCATATTAAAATGTGTTTAAAATTTTAGTAAGCTTTACCGTGCAGATGTCGAGTTATTCATTGTGTAAAGTCGCAATTTTTAACACACGTTCATATGAGAGTTTACCAAAAAAACGCAACTTTCAAAGTTAAATATCTCGATTTGCAGACGGTGAAAGTTATTGAAATTTCGACGCAAGTTAGGTATCGAACATTAATCTCAATGTTTGCCAAATTTTAGCGAAAAAAGTTGGAAAATAATTTTCACGTGAGAAACGATAGACAACCTCCTTAATTACGGAATCGTTATTCCTAACACGCCCGAGACGACAACCTGACTAGTATACAGTCGAGTCTCGTTATAGGATGCGTTCCACATGCAATCGCAATGTTCATGCTAGCGATCGTTGAGATTGATCGTTCCACAAGATCAGGGGCGTGAACCTTGCAATGGTAAGTGAAACGCTGATGACACGATCGCGTCAACTCACCTCAAAACTACAAGCGTCGAATGCTCAAAGCGGTCGTGAATAAAGACGTCATCGAAGGCGTTTAGCTCTCGATCACAAATGGCTCCCGGTCACCAGGTGGAACAATTTTACGAGCGCTACAAACATTGCGGTCGCAGGTGGAATACACCAATAGTTTACTAAATAAACTCTCCGGGATCGGAAACCTCGTAAATTCCCCTATTTTAACCTCACTACCAACAGAAAAAGTAACGCGCATGCGCGTGATACGATCCTTTTCACTGCGCGCGCCACTGCTCCCCAGTATATGATTGGCTGCTGAGTGTCAAAGTGGGGAGTGGAGAAATTCACTCTAATGAGATTGCGCAGTTCACTGTAACGAGAAATTTACTATAACGAGACTCGACTGTATACACCTTGGTGCACAGTGCCATATTTGCGAAAAAACGTCACTCGCTCCGCGTCGATTCTCTCACCGACGGCGCTCGAGTATACTCTCGTCGCTCGCGCGCAAATAAGTGCATACTTCAACGCGCTGACAATATATATGTTATTATTATTTGCCTCTGTACAGTAATACATATTTACATTTGTATTTACTGCTGCTTCGAGTATTGCAATCTTTATATGATGATTCTACGAATGATCGGAATTCCTATGCTATTGGAATCTGACAAAAGTTATATGATATGATATTTGGTGGAATTGTTTGAACTAAAAATGGGGTGCAATTTTGAGACAGTATAAGTGCACCCTAGCCACGTCTCCATGTCAGATCCCAATACGGAGAAAAAACAATTTTGGTTGGATCAATTGAGGTAGTTCTGTAGTTTTATCAATCATTTAGGATTTTGTTGAAAATTGGTACAATCATTCTTTGATATGTTATGCACATGCGTATCAAATTTTAATCAAATTTTAAGGAATTTCATCACGTAGAAATTGAGATATTTATTATTAAAAAATCGAATTTTCAGTGCTTTCCCATAAAAGCCCGTGTTAAATATTGCAATTTTCAATCCTAAATATACCTTGACATCTAGGTGGTGAACCTTCTTAAAATTTAGCATGGCTCTTTATTGCACTTCAAAGAAGCTTCTCTTAGTTTTTTTTTAAATCCTAGATTACGATATTTTTGATTTTTATATATACGTAGCAAGTACAAGTCACCTTGGATGACCTTGAATTTTGGGTATGTTGTTCTTGTATCAATTAGTAACAACATTTTCTAATGAACTTAAGCTGTAAAACTACATGGCACGGAGAAAAACTAAGATAAAAATTTTTAATTTGATTATCGTGGATGTACTATCTTTAGGTATAGTCGTAGCATATTACATATCATTGTAATGGGATTTCGTTGAAAATTTGTACAAAATTTCCTTTGATATGATCTACACACATGCATCAAATTTTAAAAGGTTTCACCAGGTAGATATCGATATTATTTATTGTTAAAAATCACAATTTTCTGCGCTTTACCATACAGTTGTTTTTTTTTGTTATTTTTTTTGGAAATTGAAAAATCTTTGTTTTCGACATTTAGTTTGTATTTTGGTTCACTTCCATTCATTTTCTTGGAATTTTACAATTTTACGCAAATGTTTTGCAAAATCACTCGGTGGAGGTACATATTTGTACAAATAAATTTGCACTGTACTGTAACAATTGTGCAAATAAAATTGTAAAAATGCAGATTCGTAAATTTGTTTTTGTTTTTTTTTGGGAGTTTCAAAATCAGAGTTGTTGAATGTTGACTCACCTCTCGATCTCCTTCGTTCCACGTTATCTCATTTTTTAAAATCGAGTCAGCGAGAAAAAAAAATGCAACAGCGGGAGAAAAACGTGCTGGATTTATTTATTTTTCGAAATTGACGTTTCTTTTCCAAGTTGGTCACTTTTTCACTTTTACGGAAATGTTCGACTGGCTTCCTTCGTTTTTTTTTCTTATCACATTGATTACTCTCTCCCGATAGGAGTTGACGTCGCGATACGATACGTTGTCAGGCGGACAATAAGCGTGCATTCAAAGTTTCTTTGAAGCACGATCGCGCTTCTTCGTTTGTCACGCAGCAATTACAAATATCCGCAATGTGTTTTCTTTTTTGTTCACTTCTCTGTTATTGGACTCTTATCTTCATTGCGACGCGACTTCCTGGATACGCGAAACTTCACTGTTTGTTCGTTTTAGTGTAAAAACGTGATGCGTGATCCTGCTTGCGTAGATCTTCGATTAATTATTCGGTAATTCATAAAGTTCCAGCAAGAGATTTTAATTAAATTGATGGAGAGATAATTACAAGAAATAATCGTCGGAAAATGAAAAGAGTAGAATAATTATTTCGGAAATACTTAGAAATTATATGTTTCTTAAGAATTGCACGAAAATATTTATGTACATGCAAAATGTCAATACTGATATCTATAAGTAAAATTTTAAAAAATTTCATTCTTCTGAATTTGGTGATTTTTACTCATGCTGGATTGTCTTATTCTCATTGATGATTGAAAGGACGTTCATGGATTTATCAATTTAATTAAATTTAACTTATTTAGGAACTTTTTGGTGAAAAAGCATAAGAATAAATTCAGAGAAAAATGTAACACTTTTTTGGGCTTTAACATCGGATTGTGAAAGGAAAAACTTTCGTTCTAAATATCTTAAGGTAGTTAAGTTGTTACAGTCAAATCATAAATATTTGTATCTCAGTTTTTCTTCGTACCATTTATAGTTTTACATGTGAATGGAATCACGTGTCAATATTCAAAAGTTTGGCTGCACGTGTTAATCAATTGTAAAATCATTACTTGAAATTATTTGAGCAGAATTTCTTTAAAATGTATACTAATCTTTTTTGACATTATATTAATATGTATGCAAAATAGTCTCTTATGAGAGACTTAAAAATGTAACGAACTAACATACATATTTCAAGATTACATCAAAGAAGATTTGTGAAAATTTTCATGAAATTCTGTCTCATTGATTCAAGAACAACATACTTAAAATTCAAAGTTACCCAAAATGATCCTTACTTGCTTACTTGCTTGGATTTCTTTTTAACTAAGTGAAGCTTTTTTTAAGTACTATAAAAAACTGTACCAAATTTCAAGAAGTTCCACTACCCAGAAGTTAAGATATTTAGAGTTCAAGATCGCAATATTTAACACGTGCTCTTATGGAAGAGTAGAAAAAATTCTGATTTTCTATAATAAATATCTCAAATCGTATGCAAAAAAAGCTTCTTAAAATTATATACACATATGTACATGATACAAAATCTGATTTATACAAAATTTCAACGAAATCCTGAAAAAAAATGTTTCGTGACTGAACTGCCATGAGTGGGGAATGTTGAATCTTTTTTCAAAGTTGGCTACGACATTATTGTACTGATATTCAAAGGATATACCGAAATTTTCATAAAATTTTTGAAAAAAAATCTACATTGACGATATAATTATACGTACCTAGCAACAGATCTTTCTTTTTTTTTTTAAATCTCTGAACCAGTTTATTTTATCGATTCTTCAGACACTAACGTACAGCTGGCACCGTTAAATGGTATTCTAGTATACAGGAAAAATATCTTTCTCGCCTGAGTCGTCGCCTCTTTCGTTCTTCTCTCGGAATGGGCCGGTACGTGTGTTTAACCCACTTCGGCATGCATTAATGTCAGCTGTAATGGATTTTTTATACCGACATATATCATTCGGTATAGAAAATAGGGGTACTCATCGTTGTATACACCATACTTGATACGTTCATTAAAAAAGACAACAATGAAAGTTGTCCGGTATTCGCTTTCAAAGATAAACGTTCATATCTGACATTTTTCAATTCAGTGGGATTTTTCTTCGTGAATTGTTCTGAGACATATCAATAGGCACCAAAATGATGGGATCTTACAGTTTTTGTTGAAAAAACGCTATTTTGTAATAATTATATATTTTTTTTGTAGAATTTAAGAAAGATTCATGGTATGTCTTGAAATCGAGATATCTGAGACTAAAAATCTCGAACTTTATGTAGCGTTCGACAAAAGTCTATAATAAACATTGTTAAGAATGTATTGAATAAAAATATTATTTTTGTATTTGTATATTTGTATTGCTGTAATGTATTCAGTGTATAAAATGGATTGAATTTTTTTTTAATTAGAAAAAATGTTTTTTAACATGATCTGAATATATTGTATATATAGATCTGTAAGTATATTGCGAATTTCAATTCCAATTATCTTAGATAATCACATATATTATTAATTTTCCACAGGCAAGATATTCATAAATGAATGAGAGCATTCGAATGCCTTGCCATTTAAAAACGATTGAAAATTTTTTAGGATAAAGAATTTTTTTAATGCTATGAAAAAATTATACAATAGTTGATATAGTGCATATTTTTTAGACATGTATAATTTTTTGAATATTTTTTGCATTATTTTTTGTTAAAAAATGTAATATGTTATATTGGCTTATTGTTCATAAGAGAACGTGCAATTTGTTAAAAATTATTTTTCAGTGACGAGTTTTCTAATCGTCGGGAAATTATTGTCATACGACGCTTTAAAGATGATAATTACGTAAAATTTCTCAGTGACGAGTTTTCTAATCGTCGGGAAATTATTGTCACCCGACACTTTAAAGATGTTAATTGTGTAAAATTTTCAAAAATTGTTCATGGTTATCAATTTTGAAAACAATAACATTCTTGAATATTGGGATCTGTTAAATGGGCGGAGCTTAAAAAACATGGCGACCATAAAAGAATTATGATGTCTAGTCAAATGCAATACAAATGCAATTTGTGCTACGGCTGGTAGAAGTCTGAAAAAATGCAATGCAAAAAATACAAAAAATTAAAAAAAACTCATTTTAAAGGCTAGAAATATATATATGAAAATGTGAAATTAATAATTAGCGATACTGACGTTGGTGGTCCTGTCAGTTTTAAGGTGATACCGCAGTTCCCACAGTCACTTGGAAAACGCGATTGGTTCAAACATCTTCAATTATTTGTCAATAAGAATAATATTTGTTCAGTCCATACAGATTAATGGCAAAAATGGATTGTTCTATGGATTTTGACAAAATATCAATAATTTGCATATTTGAGCGAATCGAGTTTTGTAGCTATCTCTCTTAATCTCCAACTGCTTTTTTAACGTATACTTTCAATCTTTCACTCTGTGCTTCACGTTTCTTTTCTTTTTTCATCGAGTTAACGTCGTTGGTTTCATTTTTACTAATAATAGAATAACTTTTTATTTTAGATATCACATAGTACGTATAATTACTATCAGAGGATTTGCTCTAAGCATAGTTACACTGAAAACGAAATTTGATTGATTTAACAAAATATTTGTTTCATTACGTTCAACGATATTATTCTGCAAATTGAACTAAATTCTTGGTTGATTTAACTAAAGTTTAATTATTTCAAATAAACAAGTGTTGTTTCGACGAAATATTTTTAACTAAATATTTTTCAACTAGATCTGTTCTCAGTGTAGTTTTTTCGCCAACAGATGTCACATTGTCATTCGACAGATCCCAATACACTTAGAACGTGTTACATTTTATTTGGTGATTTAATTATTGTCGTGAGTGAGTCATTCAAGTCCCCAGTAAAAATATTACATGAAAGAAGTTTGAGAAGACGAGCGTGTTGTTTATTGGAGAGAAATCGACAATTTTCATGATCAGCTGTAAGTCAGTATACGTGGCTCGGACTCCCATTTCTCATCTCGTACACGATCTCGGCGGAAGAGATCTCTCGCGTGTACGTGTGTAATAAAGTGCACACGGACAGACCGATACGTTCAGCGACTGCTTAGGAGTTGTGATCAGCCGTCGTCAGCATCTTCGCGGTTTAAGGACTCTGTTATTTGACCCTGACCTCCTTTTTTGATCCTAACATTTCTCTATTCTCATCAAAATAAAAAATTTTAGTATAGTGATTATATTTTCATTTTTTAACCGATTTTTATTAAAAATCCGTTTTCTTAGGATTTTAATGGAAATTTGCAAAAACCTTCTTTGATGCAATGTGCAATTGTATATTAAATTTTAAGAGGTTTCACTGCGTAGAACTATTGTTATTATTTATTGTTAAAAATCACTATTTTCTGTAGTTTCTCATAAGAGCACGTGTTAAACATTGCGATCTTCAATTCTAAATATTTTGACTTTTGAATAGTGGGACTTGTTCAAATTTTGCACAGCTCATTAATGTACATTAAAGAAGTTTCCTTTCATTTTTTGAAATGATCCTAACATTTTGATTTTCAAGACAGTTCAGCCATGAAACATTTTTCTCTGGATTTTATTGAAATTTTGCATAAACAATTTCTTATATGATGTGTACTAAATTTAAGAGATTTTTCTATCTAGAACTTGAGATATTGATTGTTAAAAGTCACTATTTTCTATACTCTCCCATAAGAGCACGTGTTAAATATTGCGATCTTTCACTCTAAATATCTTGACTCCTGGGTAGTGGAACTTCTTCAAATTTTTTACAATTGTTTAAGGTAGTTTTAGCACTAAATAATACTTATGGGATTTCGTTGAAAATTTGTGCAAAACTTGTTTTATATATGATTTACATATAATGTGTATCAAATTTTTAAAGGTTTTACTTTGTAGATATCGAGATATTCATTGTTGAAAGTCACAATTTTCTGCGCTCTCCCATAAGAGCACGTGTGTTAAATATTGCAATTTTTACCCTAAATATCTTGACTTTTGAATAGTGAAGCTTGTTGAAATACAGTAAGTTTTTCAAAATTAATTTGATATACAGCTTTCTCATGCTCCAAAATTTTGGTAATTCCTAAAAAAATATTTCTATCCAAAATTCTACAATATAGACTCTGTTTTTTCAATGACGATGAAAATCTAATAAAATGAAAAACGCCTTTAAAAGTTGGATAAAAATTCAATAAAAAGAAGTGTCTTAAAAAAAAAGAGCCAAAGTGCTGTTCGTTTTGGGATAAATACAGTAAGTGCAAAAAAAATAGTGCAACGTAAGTTTATCAAAATTAATTTGATACACAGTTTTCTCCTAATTGGAAATAACATTCTCCAAAATTTTTGATAATTCCTAGAAAAATCTATCCAATATTCTACAACGTAGACACTGTTTTTTCAACGACGATGAAAATCTAATAAAATGAAAAACGCCTTTAAAAGTTGGATAAAAATCCGATAAAAAGAAGTGTCTTAAAAAAAAGAGCCAAAGTGCTGTTCGTTTTGGGATAAATACAGTAAGTGCAAAAAAAATAGTGCAATGTAAGTTTATCAAAATTAATTTGATACACAGTTTTCTCCTAATTGGAAATAACATTCTCCAAAATTTTTGATAATTCCTAGAAAAATCAATCCAATATTCTACAACGTAGACACTGTTTTTTCAACGACGATGAAAATCTAATAAAATGAAAAACGCCTTTAAAAATTGGATAAAAATCCAATAAAAAGAAGTGTCTTAAAAAAAAGAGCCAAAGTGCTGTTCGTTTTGGGATAAATACAGTAAGAGCAAAAAAAAAGCCAGTGCTATCCTTCCGTGAAGTTTTTTCTATTAGACAAAAGGCAATTGGGCTCTTTCACCTTTTTTGACGGGCCGTTATACGAAAACCTGTTCGGGCCGACAGAAATTTGGTCGTCGAAATAGCGTGTCGCGTGGCGCGACGAATACCAGAAAAAAAAATGTCAATGGCTCGAATCTTGACGTACCGTGACGCACACACGAGCGCGATCCATCGCTGGATGGATCTGAGAAGAGGAGAGAAGAGAAAAAGTGGAGAGAGACCGGGCAATGTGTGTTTCCCTCGAGACACACATAATTCCTTCGCGCAAAGGATCGATCTCTTCCGACTCGCCTTCTTACTTTCGTGCAGGCACCGAACGGCACGGGCTCCACGATCGCCCAAGGCTCGATTCCGTTTTCATCTCGTTGCGCCAGTATCCCCGGCGGTACCTCCGCTCGCGCGTCCTCCTTTACATTCAGCTGAGCTTGCTCCTAAGTAGGATACGGGGACTACCGATTCACAAAGAATCGTTTCCTCGGATTGTAAGCCGAAGCCCGACCAGCGAGACACTTGGAGATGAGAATTTATCAAAATTGCGAGTCACAATGACCGTGTTAAAAAAATTGATGAGTTCATGATTGAGGGAGTTCTATCAAAAAATGGTTTTCTTAGGATTTTTTTCAAAATTTGCAAAAACCTTCCTTGATACAATGTGCAATTGTATATTTAATTTTAAGAGATTTCACTATGTAGAGCTCGAGATATTTATTGTTAAAAATCAATATTTTCTGCAGTCTCCCATAAGAGCACGTGTTAAATATTGCGATCTTCGACCCTAAATATCTTGACTTCTGGGTAGTGGAACTCGTTGAAATTTTTCATAGCTGTTTATTGTACTTCAAAGAAGCTTCCTTTAGTTTAAAAAAAATCCTGAGATTATGATTTTTTTGATTTTCATACATACGTAAGAAGTACAGGTGACCTTGGATGACCTTGAATTTTGAGTATCTTGTTTTTGAAACAATTAGCAACTTCAAACAATTCAACCAAATTCAAACAATTATTTTAAATGTGCTACTGATGAATTAATAAAATAAAATCTTTGATTGAAACATTTTTTTTCTCAGTATAAAACGATCCGTCATTGCTGAAACTGTTTTTTCGTTAAGGGTATCCGGTCAGTTTTTTAAATTAACTTTCATCTGCTTGTTACTCAATGAATTTCTTTTCCAATTATTTTAATGAGAAGCGATTGACCTTTCTTTTTTTCACGTTTCTGCATATTTTATCTAATTTGTAGCTCTTTTATGACTTATCAATTTAGAGGGAAGCAGGCTTATTTTCTGTGATCAATTTTCTATGCTGAAAGACACCACGAAAGAGTAGATTTTTTACTGTAACATGACAACTGTAACTGTACACTGATTTTCTTGGAACTAAATATATTTTTACACTATAAATAAAAACGTATATTTTTATTCCACAAATAAAAACAAATACTTTTATACTATAAATAACGACATATTTTCGGCTAGGATGAACAATTTATATCAAAATTTAACATTTCTGGGACCCAGTTGATGGACAACATCTAAAAATGTATATTTATATAGCTTTTATACTAATCACTATAATCACCACTTCATAACAAGATCTATTATATACTTTATCGCTGCTGGATCAGCAGAAAAGCTGCAAGAAATTTTATGGTTTGTTCGAAATTTTCTATGAAAGAATATAATATCCTTAGGATGTAAGAATGATTGATATTAGTTAAATGGATCGTCTCGCTAAAAAGTGTTTATTTTATAATCTCTGGATGAAGGTCGTTTCCTCTCTAAATCATAAATGTCTATTGGGTTAGCTCGCAATTAACACGTATTTGAAACTAGAATTCGTGTACAATTTTTCGAATTTATTTTTAACTTTTTGTTAAAATGTACAATTTAAAAAAAATTTCTTAAAAATACGGTTTTTAAAATGGAACTATCGTAGGTTAATTCTACGTGAAAAGAATTTTTTATAGGATTTCCTCGAAATTCGTAAAGTTATATTCCTTAACATATGGTACTCAAGTGTTTGCAAAATTTCGAAAAACTTTATCATCTAGAAATTGATCTTTTTATTTGGTGAAAATTGTAATTTTTTGAAACGTTTCATATAAGAACCTGTGCCAAAAATTGTAATTTACAGCAGATATCTCCCTATCTTTTTATTTAAAAATTTTCACCATTAATGTTTTTACAATATCAAAGTCGGTTCATAAAATTTTTGAGAAAAATCTATAGAAAATAATTCAATTTTTTCTTTATTGTTAACCATTCAGATCGTTCTAAAAAATATAGGGTTAAAGACACTAAAAAAATGTATTTACTCATTTATTATAATTAACAAAATTCCGAGCTATTTATTGTTAAAAATTGTAATTTTTTGAAACGTTTCATAAGACCCTGTGCCAAAAATTGTTATTTACATCAGATATCCCCTTTCTTTTTTTATTGTTTAAAATATTTTTTACCAATAATATTTATACAATATCGACATCGATTCGTCCAATTTTTCAAAAAAAGAAAAAAAAACTATATAAAACAAATTAATTAATCAAAAATGTAGTTTACACATTTAGGTTGTCTCAAAGCATACAGGGTGTTAAAAACAGTAAAAAAATATATTTACTCATTTATTGAAATTTGAAAATTTCGAGTTATGGGCAATGTTGGTGAATGTTTGAGGAAAAGATGCGGAGTTAACCGTAAATGTCAATCGGGTTGACTCGTGACCCTGGAACATTCGACCCATTTTCAATGAAGAACAGCGATGGCGGAATCGCACACGGGCTATCGTTTCATTTCTTCGTCGATCTTTCTCCGAGCGTGAATTCCGAACGGGAAAATGAGGCGGAGAGTCGGGAGAGTGAGAATATAGAGGGATTTCGTTTTACCGAACGAAAACGGTACCGCGTGTACAATCATTGTCGCGGAAACTGACGCGCGAGACAGAAACAGCCGCGACGAGGAAAAGAGAAAGACTCGCGACGATTAGAAAGCGGAGACGACGATGATGCGTGATGAGAGATCGAACTGTGGCTTGTCACTGTTTAAGGATGTTGTGTTCAAAATCGAAAATGATGGAAAATTTTTGAAATTAGAGCAAAAATCAAAAGTTTGACAATGTTTTCCTCCCATACGTAAGTTATTTGAGAGTGAGAATTTTTGCTGCAAATCAACTGAAGAAAAATATATTTAAAATTCAAGGTCGTCCAATGACAAAAATTTTATGGCAAAAATTTTCAAAAATTTTACATCATATTGAAGTAACATCTCCAAAAGGTTGTGTAAAAATTTCACGACGATTAGGAAGCTCTCCGTTAATATATTAATTGTTAAAAATGGTTATTTTTTTGTACATTCCCATAAGAGCAAGTGTTTGAAGTTGCAATTTAGTATAATAAATATCTCAGGAACGAGCTTCCTAATTTAAGTGAAATTTTGCACTAATCTTTGTATGTCGATAAAGAAGCTTCATCTCATTTTTCAAGAAAATTTCATTATTTTTTTGTGCTATCACATTGAGAGTAAACCTGTCATTGGACGACCTTGAATTGGTGTTTTCTCTACTTGTGGAGAAATTTATTTGTATTATGGATCCATGGAGAAATGCACCCGTGTTTGAGTTTCGCCAAAAAAGTCACTCGTTTTATCGAGCCTGACGAGCGTCTGTGCCACTTCCAAGATTCGATTCCAAAATTACTGCACATGTAAATATTGTCTTGGAAATCGATGGAAATCGTACTTTTTTTACTTTCACTTTTTTTGCGTTAAAATAAGTAAACGTAACTATGTCGTTTGTATAATAATCTGATTTTTTTAAACACACATATAATCACGTATTAACTATTAAAATATCAAAAGGTTATAGCAACACTATTTTTTATTCAAATATTCTTAATTTCATTAATTTTCATTATTATTTATTAAAATTTGATACGGGTAATCTTGAGATACTGTACGATACCCGTTCACCATCATTAACTCATTTGTTATAAGAGTAAGTGATTAAGGCTGTATGGGACAGACAATCTCAGCAAAAACCAATTCTTGACGTTCAATTCGTAACAACCAAACTCCGGCTTTTACTGAAAAGTAACCAATTCTTGAGCCTTAATTTGATTATCAATTGGAAACTTGAGCATATTTTAACAATAATTTAAAAATTTTTAATTATTTAAACAATTAAAAAAAATTTTAGTAAAACATTTTGAAATTACTTTCTATACAAAATGGACACTAATATAAATATACAGAAGAAAAATTCAAAAGAATCTCATACTTTTAAATTTGTATTCAGTGCAAATTTACAAATTTTCCATAAAAAGCAATATTAAATCTCAGCAACTTTGGAGTTTGATAACACTTACACCATTCAGTAAAATGATTTCAAATTTAGCACGTTTTTTCATATGCTTACCAATGAAATACCAAACATTTATTTTCTTATTTAAACAATATTGCTCATACGTCCTTAAAACAAACAATATTTGAATGAAAGGACAGTATGTTTAACAACACTATAATTTCTAATGAAAAAAATAACACATGAAACGTAATAGAAAAAAGCATACAGAGTAATGAAGAATTGCGAAGTACATAGGGACAATTCGTGCCAGTGATCGAAAAAATTCTAGGTCACGAAGGTTAGCTATTTTCTTCTGGCCTCGAACGGATGCTCGAATTATTAAAAACTCGTTTACACACAGGGACACCGGAATTCTCGATTCGAAAAAAATTCAGGGGCTCGAGATTCGCGTGGGAATACCAATGTGCGAGATAGTATGGGTGAGAGCGATCGACGTCGGTGGCTCAATAGTAACCGGACCGGTGTGAGCCACGAGGTTCGAAAGAGCAAAAGAAGGAGAAAAGCCCCGAGGTGATCAGCCTCTCCCGTTCGGCCGGACCTCGATTTTTGCTGCTCCGTGCGATCTTGTTTTCGTCATTGCAAAAAGTGAAAATAAGATAAGAAGGAGAGAAAAAAATAGAAAAAAAAATAAAAAATAGGAAACACCCAAGCGCCCTTGGACTTTCGGAATCACGAGGAACATCGACCTTGTGTCAAATTTCGAAGAATCTCGATCGTTTTTTTTTTCTTCTATCTTTCGGAACGTCTCTCTCTCCGGATTCTCAGTTTTTTTTCTACAACTCCATCCAGGATGCTCGGCGATTGCGTAATCCGTTATCTCGCGCTAAAAAATATCTCTTCCTGTGCAAACGAACTCTCTTACACATCCGGATAAACGCTCGTCGATTCTCTTCAAACAGGTTGTGTGACTTTTGCTTGCTTGACTCTTTGCCCTCTGTTTGATCCTCGCACATAAATTTGGAAAAAGGTGTTCTTTCAATAATATCTTTCGTAATATTGAAATAATTTTAAGATCCATGGTTATTGTTCCGAACTCATTAAACGAATCGATTAAACTTCAGGAAATCGTGAAAAACAAAGAAACATGGTTTAATAACTGGAGGTTTAAACACAACCTACTGAAATTTCAATTAATAATATTTAACTACAAAATTACACAACAGTCACCCACGATTAACCTGCAGGAAACAATAATTAAATCACAAATACATGCGAAATATTTAGGTATATAATTATCGACCACAAATTCAACTTAAATATAGTACTCTAAAATCAATAAAAAAGTAACACAAGAGCTTCACACATTTCCGCAAAATTACATTTAAAAATGAAACAATAAAAATAATTCAGACTACTACTAAAATTTTAGAACATGGATTTTAACTGATGTTTAATAATTGCAGAAAGTCAGCTATGTCAATAATTAAAACAGCAGAAATAACATGATTGAGAAAATTTTTTTAAATATGTAAACAACTAATTCTATATGCAACATAAGCAACGACAATTCGTACGAAAAACAAAAATCACGCCAGTATTACAAAGAATTATCACTGAAGAAAAAAATGTTGCAACAAATCAAATATAGCATATATCCAATGAATTAAAAAATTACATATATGTATCAAATGAATTAAGAAATAAAAATACATAGAATTAAAAGTAGTATTGGAATCGATTTGAAGATGTGATTGTAATTATTATAAAATTTTTGAAGGAGAGATTGATTGATTGATTTATTATTATGACTTATAGATCACTGTTAGGCAAATTACAAGGGAATTATAGAAAAAATTTAAAAAATATAAAAAACAAATAATGAATGAATGAAATTTTATCATGTAGTGGCAATGCCGTAAACAAACGTACAATACAAAGATACGATACAATATTAAAAAATAATAATAATAAGAGAGAGAGAGAGAGAGAGAGAGAGAGAGAGAGAGTTTGGCGATGCCCTTCTATTACTGCAATTCGCCATATAATCTGACGTCGTCGTTAAAACTAGTATTATAAACCAGCGAAAAGTCGTGCGACAAAGAGACGAGAAAAAAAAGTGCGAGACTCGTTTTTCTCAGGTTAGGCGAATAAAAGTTTGCCAATAGTCGAGACACGCGTGCGTGTTGCATTAGCGGCGAAGGTTCCGTTCGAGTTTCAGCGTGGGTTAATAAACCCCCTTTTAAAGGCCCGATGAAGAGAGAAAAACATTCACGGGAATGTTCTCGTGCCCGCATGAAATTCAGCGAGCACGAACATAGACGTATACATTTATTTGAGATACTGTCGTATGTGTCTCTTTCTCTCTCTCTCCGAGTTCAAGCGTCAATATCGAAAGATTGAACGTGATCTTGTTCGACTATTAAACTTCGCAATGATCGCGTTCGCGTATTCCGAGCTCTCTATACATGGAATCCAGTGAAACTAAATTTATTCTTTATGTTAAAAATTAGTAGCTAGTGTCCTATTCACAATCACTTAAATATACTCCACAGGGTTCAAATTCAAAGTTTCGGTAGGGAAGTTCCATTTAAGGTAGTTTTATCAAAGAATCGTTTTCTTAGGTTTTTGTTAAAAATTTGCAAAAACGTTCTTTTAAACAATGTGCAAATGTATATTAAATTTTAAGAGATTTCACTAGAGCTCGAGATATTTATTGTTAAAAATCAATATTTTCTGCAGTCTTCCATAAGAGCACGTGTTAAATATTGCGATCTTTAACTCTAAATATCTTGACTTCTGGGTAGTGAAACTTGTTGAAATTTTTCACAGTTCTTTATTGTACTTCAAAGAAGCTTCCTTCAGTTTTTCAAAAAAAAATGATCTTGAATTTTAATTATGTTGTTCTTGAAACAATTTGCAACAATTTTTCTTAATAAACCACATGGTGTGGAAATATATTGAGATAAAAACTTTTAATTTGACTATACCGATTAACTACTTTAAGGTGGTTCGTCTGTGACAGTTAAATCCAAAATTTCCTCTTTTTTTGATGACGTCTTTTTGTCGTTCACAGTAATTTGCGAGATTAAATTTATTAAGAAAAGTTGTTGCAAATTGACAAGATGCTCTGAATTCAAGGTTATCTAAGGCCAGAAATACTAGATATACTTGGTATATAATAAACAAATTTTTTACGATAGATTTTTCTAAGAAACTAAACAAAGTTTCTTGTATGTTGTATAAAACTCTCTACAAAATTTTAGGAGCTTTCACGGTCTGGAATTCGAGATATTTATTGTTGAAAATTATAGTTCAAACACGCGCCCTTATGGAGAGTGTACAAAAAATGTGACATTTGTCATAAAATATCTCAACTTCCGTACGGTGAAACCTTCTGAAATTTGGTACACATATCTATACGACGTCGAAAAAAGTTTATGCAAAATTTTAACGAAATCTACCGACACTTGTCGAATTATTTCTACGGAATGTTTTTTGGTAACGAACTACTTTGTAAAACCCGACACGTCTTACCCCGATTCTTTTATACCAGCCGACTGATTAAAAATTCAGTTGAAAATCAAAACAATCAAGACCTTGTTCGGTTTTTCACTGGACCTCGACCGATCGAACCCATGAAAAATTCAATTAGCGATATCGTTTCTTTTTCTTGACTAAATCAACTTTATCAAGAATGATTTTTAAAGTTTTTTGCAAAACGAAACGAATGGCACAAGAATCACGTCAATTTATCAATTTTTTAAAAAGTTATTATCCCTTGAAGATTCTTGAAAAAATGGAAATTCTTCAAAAATTCGCAAAAATTTTTGAATTTTTTTTTCTCGATTTTAAGAGCCTGTTCGATCCGAAATTTCCCGTAGATATCAAAAATACTACTTATTCAGGGCGAAATTCAAGAACTCATATTGAAAAATGGAAAAAACTGACTTTTCGATCAAAAAAATGTAGACTTGAGTTTATCATAAAAAATCAAAAAGAATAAAAAAATCACGCTTGAGTTATTCAACAAAAATAAAAATAAAAAAAATATAAAAAAATGGCACCGCTTGTGTTAAAAAATAAAAAAAAGCCTTTTTGAGTTTTACTTTTCGTTGGCATAAAAGATACACTTTATGAGCTAAATTTCACGGAGACTTAGCAATGTCGCGTATGCGGTTATAACGCAATCTTGCACCGGTTGCGCCTTCTCGCTAAACGGCGTTACAAGTCCGCGAAGTTGAAGCCCGCACACACGCGCGCTCGCTCATGTGCGCATTGTAGATCGATCGGCGGGCATTGGGAAATGAAGCAGCCGGACGAGAACTCGCTTTATATTAGGGATAATTGGAGATTTGTGCAAGACAGTGCGATATATACTTCGTATCGCGTCGCGTGTCCCACTTAACGAGATTAATTCGCAACTAACCGGCCACTCACTTTCATCGATACCTCATTGAAATTGAATCGTATTTTGACTAATATCGCATGGCAAATTGCATTTTTTTCTCTCTAGTAATGATAAACAATTTGCATCAATGCACATTTATAAATATGCATTGATGCAAATTGCAATAGTGATAAATATGTAACGATCTATTCAACATCACATACGATGATTAATAAATAATGAAAGTATCATCTTTGATTTTGTTCTAATCGATAGATGGTCAATTTTCATTAGATTTTTATAAATATGTTGCACGTGATTGTGGTATATAATCGTGAGTATATTGAATTATAACCAAAGTTATTGTAATTCAATTATAAAAAAAATTAGATTAACATGAAGCAAACCAGCGAAATGTTTTAATTGATTAAAAATTGTAATATAATTTATTTTTTGGACTAATATAAAGTGACAAATTATATTTTTTCTCTAATCATGATAAACAATTTACATTAATACACAGTGATAAATAACGATGTATTCAACATCATATACATTATGATTAATACGATATGGAGATATCATCTTCGATTTTTTTCTAATCGATAAATTGTCAATTTTGATTAGATTTTTATAAATATGTTGCACGTGAATGATAATTGTGAGTATATTAAAATATGACTAAAATAATTGTAATTTTATGGTAAATAAAGTCAGATTAATACAAAACAAACCAGTTGTTCGCTTTAATCGATAATAGTAATCTAATTTATTTTTTTTATTACTATAGTGACATATTGACAATCTATTTGCATTAATGCATGTGCATAGTAATAATTAACGATTTAATCAACATCATATACAATTAATATGATATGGATATATCATCCCCGATTTTGTTCTTATCGATAAGTTGTCAATTTTGATTAGATTTTTATAAAAATGTTCCACGTGAATGATAATCGTGAGTATATTGAAATATAAATAAGGTGATTGTGATTTAATTATAAATAAAGTTAGATTAATTCCAAACCAACTAGCGAATGCATCATTTATTATCAACTGATAATAAAATGTAATCTAAAGTATTTTTTTGACTAATATATGTAAATTGACAGGTTGTATTTTTTTAAAATAATGATAATCTATTTCTATCAATGTATATAAGATAAATAGCAATTCACTCGAAATCAAATGTGATTGATATGATATGGAATTTTATCTTCAATCTTGATGAATTGCTCAATTAGGTTTCGATAAATTGTCAAGTTTTATTAGTTTTTGATAAATATTGCACGCTAATGAAAATTGTGAGTATACGGAAGTGTAACTGAAACTGTTGAAAATTGATTTATTTAAATAAAGTCTTATCCGAAACCGAAAATTAATTTCTTTATCTTAAAATTGAATTCTGCACGTGTCAATTTGATTTTTTTTTGATAGAGTGATAAGCCAGTTTATAAACAAATAAATAAAATTGTATATTTATGTAAACAATAAAGTAAATAAACAACAACGTTGGTATATGAAAAAAATGAGATTATTGTTTTGGTTAAAACTTGTACGTGCAAATCTGCCATTCTTTGAAACTGATAATTTTAACGCTGAGTTTAATAATGACAATATTATGTCGGAATCTTTCATGCAGAAAATCGCATACTTCTTCATCACGTAGAAAACATTTTCGTACAGAAAATCAGATCACACAATTTTTATTTCATTTCAAAGAATGCTGAATAAAACATTGTTTATATACTTCGGAGATTTCTTCGACGATTAAAGAACACTTTACTTCTTTTATTTGCATCTGTTTAATCGGAACGAATACGGAAATAAAAAATCGTGACTGATAACGTTCAGTTTGGAATTCAGGAAGAAAACAGGTTTTCGACTTTCTACTTTTTTTACTTTACGAAAAAGAAAACGACGAATATATTCTTTGGATTGGAAGAAAACTTTCCTAGGCTCTCAGTTTTACTGTTAGTTTTCATAATCGGAAAATATTTAAAGCTTATTTTATTAAATTGAATTTTTAATATTTGTATTTAATAATCTTGAGTATGAAATGTGACAATTATTTTTTTTTACATTTTTTCCTACACACTTATGGAAACCCTAATTTTGAAACGTCAACTTTAAATTGTACAAGAAGTACGTAGAAGATAATATCTAAAAAAAATTATTCCATACAAACGAATTTATTCATCAAAATTCCGTACAATTCTTTTTTTTTAATTTCTTGTTTTTTTTTAATTTTTCCAAATTTAGTATATGTGAATAACAAATTTGGGTCACCAACCTCCTTAATTTAATGAGAAAACAGGAAATGATTCTCAGATAACCGGAAATTAGCATTTAAAAAAAAAGAGTGTCCAGTTTTTTAAATACTGCATTAAAGATTTTTTTTTAGTTTTTGGTATGAAACGGCCCATAGATGTATATCTGCAAATCATACGAGTAACGTAGAGTAATGAGAAGAAACAAGCTTTCCGATATACTCCAGTTTCTCCGATCGCACTTTTCTCGCTCTTATTATCCGGAAAGAGAAAAATGGAGAAAACTGGGAGAAAAATTGGCGAAGACGGAAGAGGAATGGCAAAGAATGACTGTGCGAAAACGCCGAAGCAGAAGGTGAAGGAAAAAGTCGTCGTTCGTGTCTCACTTCCTTTCAAATATGATATTCAGACCGTGGATCGAGATTGCGCGTTGGGTAGCACGTATAGGAATCGAGATGAGCCATTTTCTCTGTTATTCGATCAACTTTCTCATCCACACACTTTGACCAATTTCAAGAAGTAATTGTTCAAGCATATCTTCCAAGCCAATAATTTAAATACTTTTTACAATTTTTTTTAAACATACTTTTTACTGTTATTCGAAAATATTAAAATAGAGTCAAATTTATAGGAATTAAGAATTATCGTGATGATCCAAAAAGTATATATTATAGTAACGTCAAAACGTTTATTAAAGTTGTTGTTTTGATTAAGGTTAGAAAACCTGTCAATGTTTGACGTATTGCTATATAGGGCTTTGGCTAACGTTTTATCGTCATTTATCGTTAATAATTAGTGTATTTATTATGAATATAAACAATGAATATTATTATTCAATATACCTTTTGGATGGCAAGTTACAAATTTAAAGGTTACAAATTTTTCACTTATAATGGTTTTCATAATGCCTAATGTCAAAATGATTGAAAAGTGTATTTAAATTGATAATTATGACCACTAACCTCCAATAAGAAGGTAAACAATTTTTGGTGAAAATATAAAGTCAAAATTGCACCAATTTTCCACACGAAAAACTCATTTTTGTCAGAGACTGTTTATTTGTCATAACTGAATATGAAAATAGTTTGCATAAGAAAACAAGGAAAAGCGAGCACGTAAAGCCCGCGTTGTCGCTGACGCATTCAAAAATAGCATTTGAATAAGAGACGTATTTAAATATTGTATTTAAGGTAGTACAATCGAGACAGTCTATTCAAAAGTTTATCCTTTTGTGTGAACTAAATTTAAAATCATCATGCATTTGAAATTTCTTCAGACAGAATTTATTCAAAAATTGTACAGATTTTCTTTAGCATTGTATTAAAGTATAAGCAAAATTAAAAAAAGACTCTACCATGTAGTTATTTAGATATTAATTTTTAAAAATTGCTAGTTTTATTATAGACTCTTATAGAAGATTCGAAAAAGCAACAATTTTCAATGTATAATATCTCAATTTCTTGATGGTGAAGCTTTGTAAAATTTGACATACCTTTTCATACGCTATTAAAGAAGATCTGTGCAAATTTGTAAGAAAATCTGTTTTAAGGTAGTTTTATTAGTCAAATAAAAATATTTTATTTTAGTTTATCTCCGTACCATGTGATTTTTCAGAAAAAGTTTATTAAGAAAAGTTGTTGCAAATTGTTTCAAAAACAACATACTCAAAATTCAAGGCACTTGTTACGTTTGTATGAAAATTAAAAAAATCATAATCTTCGGATTCTTTTTTAAATTAAAGAAAGATTCTCTGAAATACAATAAAGAGCTGTGTAAAATTTCAATAAGTTCCACTACCCAGAAGTCAAGATATCAAGAGTTGAAGATCGCAATGTTTAACACGTGCTCTTGTGGGAGACTGCAAAAAAATAGTGATTTTTGACAATAAATATCCCGAGTTCTACGTAGTGTAACCTTTTAAAATTTAAAATTGTACACTGTATAGAAGAAAATTTTTGCAAATTTTCAAAAAAATCCAAAGAAAACGATTTTTTGATAAAACTATCTTAACACGATTTTACGGTTGTACTACCTTAAATATAAAGAGACGCATTTAAAAATCATTTTTTAAAACAGTATAGTTGAAGAAAAAGTTGAATTACCTTCTTTAATTTCCTGCTTTTGTACGAAATGTGAAGCTGAGCGATTATTTCCGGAAACGGAACGACGAAGGCTCGTTAAGGTCGGCCGGGAGTCCTATATCGAGAGAATATACTTTTCGCGCGTGTTAGCGACTCGCCGGGGCGGTCTTGATTCTCCGTCACCTTTCTCTCAAAGTTCCACTTTGAAAGACTTCTTCATCGTCCTCGTCGTCGTCGTCGTCTCGTGGAAATTCTTCCCGCGAGGATTTTTTTTCCTCGACTCTTCCTGCACGATCGAGAGCTTTATTATCGATTTTTGCTCTCCCGAAATAGCAGGACACTCGCGAAATCTCCGATTCGGATATTCCCCCGAAAATAGCACCACAGAAACACAAATCTCCGTTGACAATTTCTATATTTTCATTCCCAATTATCTTCCGCTTGATAGATCGATTATCTAGCGATTTATCGATTCGGGGATGAACATTTGAGGGACGAACGTACACACGCGCCTTTCCTCGATCTTAAAAGCGCGGACGAAACGCCGAAACGCGAAAATTCGAAAAAAGGCGCTCCAACCGATCACAGACAATGTCAAGGAAAAACAAGATCGACACCTCGTGAAATTCTCACCGTGAACCCGTCGACTCCTCCTGCTCGCTGAACGGAGAAATAAAACCCGAAATAGCAACGACTTTAACGAATTTTACGAAATTACGAGTCCTCGATCGACACTTCACGATTTTATATATATATATATTTCAGTGCTTATTGATTTATTTAATCGATGATTTTATTTATCGTGCTTTCTTTCGCTTTATTCGTCTTTTTTTTTTAATTTTGGAATTTGGAGCCAAATTCGTCCGAACAATGCGAGGTGGAAAACTAACGGACAATTTTTTTTCGGACTATCCTCGTCCTCGTATCCTAATACGAGGCTTGTCCGGGGGTCCACTGACCGATGCTGCTGAAGGAATAGTCAGAAGAGCCGTGATACTCGTGGCTTTAAGTATTGCCTTTCCGCAAGTGGGGCCCGGATGATCGTTCGAGAGTGTTGAGTCCCCGTCCGTGTGTACCGTCAGTCCGTGCTCTTGCGGAAGGAGTGGGAGATCGTTCTTGGTTCCCGCCTTGGAACCTGGGGACAGAAGTAGAATCGTATTGGCCAGTGTGGCCTTCATCCCTCCAGTTTGCTTCTTCTCCATTTTCCCTCTCCTGAATGCACGAAAAACCGTACCAGGAAATTTATTTGCACCCTGATTAAGGGGTTTCGATAGCCTTGGCGAAAATAAATGAAGTTTTACATGTTAAAGGTATAGGGAATCGAAATTCATTAAGAACACGATGAAAATTTGAAAG
>JAPYYW010002109.1:0-50788 GCA_030522545.1 Cremastinae sp. A BG-2022a | reverse complement strand
TGAGCCACTATGACCTGATAGTATTACGATATATTGTAAATAAATGTAAAAATAGGAGCATTGTTTGTATTTGACAGTATGCAAATCTGCGTGGGTGCAATTTGGTCGGGGCAAATCTTTCGGGATGCTGTTTAGAACGTGCTGATCTGTCATTTGCAAATCTCGAAGGAGCTCAATTGGTGTGTGTAAAGATGCTGTGCGCAAACCTCGAGGCGGCAAATCTGCACTCGTGTAATTTCGAAGATCCTGGCGGTACATCGGCGAATATGGAAGGGGTTAACTTGAAAGGGGCCAATTTGGAAGGGAGCAATATGGCTTCGGTTAATCTGCGAGTGGCCACGCTCAAAAATGCGATACTCAAAAATTGTGATCTCCGATCTGCTATTCTTGCGGGTGCTGATCTCGAGGTCAGTTCATTAACGTCCACTTTCTTCTTTGAAATTTCTTAAAAAATTGTGCTAATGGGAAGAAAACTATTTTTTATAGAGTTGCGACTTGTCTGGCTCGGATCTTCAGGAAGCAAATCTGCGGGGTGCCAACTGGAAAAACGCCGCTTTTGAGCTCATGCAGACACCTCTTCACATGTCCCAAACCGTCCGATGATAATTCATGTTTCCTGTATAAACCGATTTTGTTCAATTTTATTCTTTTTCTGTCTGGACACGATGAACTATTTTGTCCAATTCATCAAATGATAGAGAACGAGAGAGAGAGAGAGAGAGAGGGAAGTGAAGAGTAAGAAAGATTTGTGCATTTTTTAAATGTTATTTTACAAAGTCATATTTGTAACTCGAAGATTTGCTATTTATTTTTAAAATAGATTCAATTTTCAAGCGCATTTTAAACAACTCGGACGCTTTTTATAAGTCGAGGCACACTCATTTACTTTTCGTCTTCGAGAAACTAAATATATATATATATATTTACAAATATTTTCCAGTAAATTTTCTCAATTAAATTTTATTAAAATCTAATAACTGGGTAAGTGGAATGTCTCAAAAGTGTGTCAAAATTGGTCTTACGAATCCTACTGGTCGTCTGTATATCTGCAATTGCATAAAAAAGTCTATTTTGCATTAAATTGTAATTACTGTTATTATTTATTATTACCATATTCTATGTTATTATTGGTAGATTGATACTGAAAAACAGATTCATTCAATTATTTTCATTTTTCTAAAACCTATTTCAATAGGTTGGATACGATTTTACTTGATGACATCCTATTAAGATTGTATTTTTTATGTATTAAGCTATTGCATTTATATGAGATTTTTTTGGACAATAAAGTAGTATGTATAATATCGGCTGGTAGTAAACGAAGTACAGAAGTACATGTCACATGATCATAGCAAAAACCATTTTCAAGAAAATTTTGAAAAAAGAATTTTTTTTCAGAATAAATAAAAAAATTGATTAAAACAAACTTGAATATTCTACTGTTTGCTTCTTTTAGTTTATGGAATATCTAAAAATCAAGTTTAATGATTTATCATTTAACAACTTGATGGAAAAAAAATATTCAGTAAAATAATGAAAACGATTTTTTGAAGGAAATTATTGAAAATTACACAGTGTTTGAATACCTCGTAAAGCAATGATTAAAAAAAGAACATTTCTGGTTCAAGACATTATGGTGAAAAGCGTTTGTGCGTTCGAATACGTATATACGTGACGCGGATTTGTATCAAGGCAACGTGCTTAGGAAAAAATGTATCACTTTAAAAGCGAAGTGCAAGTATAAAAAATCGAATTAAATATCGTAATTATACATGAATAATCATAACATCTTGAAAAACTTATAAATTTACAACTCTTTATGTAAACAAATTCTTTTTTGATACGACATACAGCTATTCAACAACTTAGTACTTTAAAAGAGAAAAATTAATATTCTTGATAATGTGCGAATACATATTCACGTGTTTGATTATGTATCAATGCCAATATGTTCCAGTAAACATTTTCAATATTTGGTTCGCAATAGCGTGTCTTTCTGACATACCAATGCATAATTTCTAATCGATCGAGAAAAAACCGATTAAGTAAGATTATTCAAAATGTTACTCCAAATTCAATAAAATTTGAAGAAATATACATATGTAAAAAATTGAAATAATTTTTTATACTGTTTTTTTTTACTTCACGGGAAAATTGGGTTAATACGGGATATATTATTCCTGGGTAAGCCCCCTCATCGACGATCTTGGAAATAGGAATAGGAATCCCTCAAATATGATGTCGAAGAGAGGGTAGGTGGTGATTAGCCCCTTCTGCTGAATTATAAAAATATCGTTTTTTTTTTAAATTTTATTCTTTAAAAAAAATGATTACGAGACTTTCCGATTTGCTCTACTTATTCATAAAGCTAATTCTAATGCAGTAGCAATGTCTGAGATATTTATTATGAAAAACTGCAGGCTTAATTAACTAATAATCATTCTGATAAATTTTCGATTAGGTCACTCTGATCGTGTGATAAAGGAATTACGAAAAAAAATTTTATTTTCGAGAAAATATTACGAAACAGGAAATAGTTTCGCTCACTTTAAAAATAAACTAAAAATAATTTATGTACACTGTCACGTGCGCAAAAATCGTACCAATAAACACGATGCGCTGTACATACGTGAGGAAATGTAATTTATATATATACTATATGTATACAACTTATTTCTTTTCCATATAACTCTAATTATTAATGTACACAGCAAATGTAAATGTTCCAATTGTCAGCTGAGTCTCATACCGTGCAAATGTTATCACTGAAAATATGGTTCAAAGACGTGCAACAGTGTTTACGTCGTAGTGACTATTCTATTGTATAAACAATGGTCCAGGATACTTATAATTGAAATTCGCTGAGTATTTATATACAAATGCAAATTACAATAAACGATTTTTATTTTTTATTTCGGATAAAGAAACGAAACTTGAAATAAAAAGCATCCAAGCACTTTTTTGGTCGACTTGAGTCTGAATAAACATTATTAATGGTATTATAAATAATTCTGTTTGAATCGTATTGTGTTTATTGTATTGAGCAAAATAATTAAAAATTTAAATAAAAATTTTTTAAATACTTCATTTTTTGTTTAGATAAAAATGAAAGGAAACGATTCTCTAGTCCACGTTTCAGAAATTTATGGAACATTCGTTTTTTTTTAAAATAATACTAGAGTATTAATACTAGAGTAATTTGAAGATAACTTCTTCAGATAAGTATTTACCATTTTTTTTTAATTTGACGATTGTCAATCTATAACCAAATACTCTGTAATTTCTACAAAATTGGAAAATAAACGCAAAATTGGAAAATAAACGCACACCGAACTTATTGGTATAACCAAAAATAGTTTATAAAAATTTAAATAAATGTTTATTTATTATTATATATTGTCGATAATTAAAATTGGAATTATTAAATTATTCAACAAAAAGTTCTCCAAAGAAAGTAATACAAAAAAATTTAATTTCAATTGTAAGTGTAAATTTGTTGCACAGCAGATATGGATATTTGAAGTTCTCAACTTTTGAACTTTGATGGTTCAAAAACTCCTCCATTGAATCATTGAACCGAATTTTTATCATTATCTCGATACTCCAGACCTAAAACATATTTATCTTTTTTAGATAGATAAATGGTTATTATTTTTTGTATAAATTAAATGAAATAACAAATAAAATAAATAGATTAAAATAAATAAAATAAATAAAATAAATAAAATAAATAAAATAAAATAAACAAAATAAAATAAACAAAATAAAATTAATAAAATAAAACACTAAAGTTGCGACAGTGTCTCGACGCTAAAAGTCGAGTACGACGACGCTATCGCGCTTCTCTAATAACCGATTTTTTCAGTGTTAAATTCTATTCAACTAACTTTGGCCGTCAGATACAAAATCGGTTCCATTTGCCTCAGTTTAACGTGTAACTGTCGGCTAAAGTTATCCCGTAGTGACAGTAGCGGATAGCTCGCCTATCCGGCTGAATATCGATTTCGGTGCGACTCTTTGAAAGTAAATGTGAACTGTCAATATAACTCCAAACGTCGAAAAATTTTATATATTATCTTGAATAAAAAATTCAATTCTTAAAACAGTTTCTTTGCCGATGAGATTTTTTTTCAAAAGGGATTCAGTACATCAAAAAATGTAATTACGAAGACATAAAAAAATTAATAATCTTTTATGAAGAAAAAATTCAGAGATAGATTCTTTATTCTTCAAATTTTATTTTAAGACAATCAAAATAAAAATTTTTAAAGAATATTAAATTAAATTATCAATATTGATCATGTGATAAAAGTATCAACGAAACTATCAACAATTCTGGTTCAAACAAATTGCTGATTTTTTGAAGTGATGTTATAAAATATTGAAATTTTTAAATAAAATATCCTTTAAAAGTTGTTTTAAAAGACTTTTTTATATATTGACTAATCAAACTACGAACAATTCTGTTTCTGACAAATTTGCTGATTTTTTGAAGTGATGTTGTAAGATTTTGAAATTTTTAAATAAAATATCCTTTGAAAGTTGTTTTAAAAACCTTTTTTATATATTGACTAATCAAACTATGAACAATTCTGTTTCTGACAAATTTGCTGATTTTTTGTAGTGATATTATAAGATTTAGAAAATTTTTTATAAAATATCCTTTGAAAGTTGTTTAGACTATTTCGTATATTGAGTAATCAGCTTTCCAAGGGTGCTTTCCAATTAGAGCACGATGTCGCACAATGCGGCACAGTGCTTAGCGTTGCGTGTTCCAACTACGGCTACGGATGCCAAATGTGGCTTGATTGTAGGTGACGCTAGGCTTAAACTAAAATATACAGGCTGTCCCAGCATTGAGCAGCAATCTTTTGGGGTTGGATTCAGTGTTTATTTCCGAGTTCAAATTTATCATTATTTCTTTTATTCCTTTTTTTATATGAATTCTCAACCTGTAATAAACTTATGCATAACTTGTAATAAATTTAAAAAAACTAGCCAATGAGGTGCACGGGATTTAGTGGATTACATGGCACGTGAGTGCATTAAGATGTACATGGCCTTGCTCGTGCAGTACTTGCGAGCGCTCGGCTTTTCGTTATAAAACAAATGATCACGACACTCAAATTCGTGTACAAGTTTTATACACTTTCCACACGGGTATGCGTTTTTGTTCTTGTCGAGAAATTAAATCTTCTAAAAAGATGACATTGAAGATTAAATTTTTTTTTGTTTCAATAGTAGCTGACTCGAAGGGGAAACAAATTAGCGATGCTTTCTTTAGATTATTTCAAGTTAAATTGTGTTTTGGTATTGAAAACAAGAGAAAAAAATCGTCAATTTTTAAAAGGCAACTTCTTAAAAATAAAATCAGAAGTGAATTTTTAAATTATTAATTATGTTTTGGGATAAGTTTATTTCCATTAAAGTACTTTGTTAGAAAAAGATTTCCAATAAAAATCTGAAGCACTTATCTGTAAGACAGGCTGTTAAAAAGAAAAAAAATCGCATGGATTATATTACAGAAGAATACAAATTTTCATAATTAAAAAAAGATTTTTATTCGTGTATCGATCGTTGATATCGATTGTTATAATACAAATTGGTATAATTAAAAAAAGCAATAAATTTTCATTTTTTAGTTATAAACTAAATACGTTCAGGCAAAAGAATTGTAATATTTTCAATTGCTCATGAGATTATTTATATTTAGACGTAAATAACAATTTAATAAATATTATCATAGTAGAATTTTCATAATTTATATCCATAACCAAACAAGAGGGAAATTTTTTCATCTTAGCACATGCGTGTATCATATGGCACATATCGGTAGGAAGGTTTTAATTCGAATAAGTATAGAAGGTACAGTGCTTGTAAATTATTTCTTTAAAAATGAAGGACTAGTCTAATCATAAAATGATAAATATAATTACGGTTCAGAATAACCCACTGATTCTAACAATATCGACATCCAACCTTGGGACAGTCTGTATAGTGTATTTAACAACACATGAAATGGGCAGACTAAACAATGTGCACTTTAGCACGACTTTCCACTAATAAGCGTACACTTGAGTACAATACGCTCAAAAAAGTATTTCAAAGTTAAAACTCTACGTCGAGACATTCCTTTACTTTTTTTTTCAATTGACAACAATTTTATAACTCTATCGTTTCTTCGTTTTTATTTTCGATTGTTCATTTATATATTTATTTTTAAACCTAAAAAAAATACAACGAAAAAAATGGTCAACATTTCTATATGAATGTATCTCCAATTTTATAAATATATTACAATTATGATTTACATCCGGTATCCACCATTACGAATTGCCGAGAACAGAATGACCGAAAGGGTGTCGTTGGGTCGATCATTTCGACGAGGGTGTTCCTCAACTCTTGGAATATCGTTTTTTTTACCAATAAACCTTTAAAGGGTATTTATTATGAAGATGAAAGAAAAACTAATAAATAAATAAAAGAAATATGAAAAAAAAGTATAGTGTCCGTGCGTTTTTTCCTTTTGAGAAAGTCGAGGAGCGTGAGACGACACGGCGAGACCTTGGTTTCAGTCTTATCTCAAGGTGAGTGTTATAAAGAGAAGATAAAGAGTAGTGCAGAGTGAGTTGAGGTTCGTTCTGTTCTTTTGGTGTAGATCGCTCCGAGTTTTTTGGTTGGCTTATCCTGAGGTTTCTCGTGCCGTATAGACATATAGTAGACGAGGAAGCAGGTAGGGACAAGTGGTCACGTACCGGCTTTGTCAGACGAGCGATATCATTCCGTTAAATCTAGCCTCGAAAGCTGTCCTCGCGAGCAAAAGCACTTCTTTCCTCCGCCTTCTTCTCCTCGTATTCTCGGAATTTCCCCGACTGTTCGGTCTCTTGCCTCAAATAGTACGTTTAGTTTCCTCTCTGACCATTATCTATTGAGCTCTTTCACTAAAATCGATCGATCCATTATCTTCAATACGTCTCTCATTCCAGATTTAATCTCTATTTTTTATTGAATCTTCCCAGCCTTATTTCCCGAGATTCGCGCAAATACGCATCATCCCTATAAACAAATTGAAAATACTTGGTTTCTTGACATTTCTATTAAGGAGGTATTGACGAAAGTATGAAAATGAATTGTTACTATTGAATTTGTTTTTACGATATAGAGTATTAATCTAGTTTTTCGATAGATAAATTGCAAGTGCCATTATCGATAAAATAAACGAAAACTATCCCGATAAATTATATTCGACATAAGCCAGAGTTTTATGAAAAACTGTTAGCATACGCTCTTTTATCGACAAAAAAAAATATATTTAGAGTGAATTTTCAAACAATCTAAAATATCTCACATGTTCATTAGCGTGCAAGGTTTAATTATTTACCATAAAAATATATGGTAATCGAACTATTCATTGAATTATTTAATGATAATATCAGATATGGCACTTATACGTGAGTGAATCCACGTTAAATTATAATCCAAAAATGAAAATTACTTTTTAACTATCTGTATTACAACAATATTTTACATTTCAAAATTAGTATATTTGGTAAAAAACAATTTATTCAGCCTTAAAAATCATTTATTTACGCCTCATTTAAAAATAACCCAAACAGTATCTCATTTGACTAGTAAGTATTGCTAATACCTCCTTAAACTTTTATCAAGTATAAGGGAAACTAGGATCAGTTGAAATAGATGAAATATCTGTGAAACTACCCACGGTAATCGAATATATTCATAAACTTTACGCAATAAAAAAAGTTATGGGAATTCGAAGCTTTTCAAAATGCATTATTGCTGCACATCGTGACTTCACGATTCTTCTTCGTTCTGAAACTTTCTTGCAGGTTTCCGTATCACTCTCGACATTCAACTTTCTAGTTGAAAGTTCTCACAAATGAGAATAAGCGAGAAATTTGTCGAAATCCTCCCCTTTTTACGGTCATTGTAATCCAATTGCGAAACTAATACTTTCTCCACGTGAGGCGCAGAAAAAGAAGCACAGAATTGATTTTCGAGCTTTTTCTTCTAGTTAATCAAGCTCTCACTCACCTTGAAGTCCAGAAAAAATTTATGCTGAATTTTTTGTCACAGCCACGCGAGTCTATTTCTCTTTTTGACATTTCTTGTTTTTTTTGCTTTTCCTCAATTTTGGACATAATCGTGTTATAATTTTTAAACGTCGGGTTCGTTTTGGATAATCTCTCGATAATGTTTCTCGCGGTTTCTGATCAAATGTTCGAGTACTCAGCAAGAATCAGTGAACGCAGTTCGTTATTTTAGTGATTTTTCCGAAGATTAGCACAAACGTTTGTTTTTCGTGCTTAATCCCTAAAAAATTGACAATTTTTTTTATATGTAAAAAAATTAATTAAATTTTTATGAATGAAAAAATGAAGGTAGTTCTAGAATTGAATCATAATAACAGGATTTCATTGAAAATATGATCTACATACGTGTATCAAATTTTAAAGGGTTTCACCGAGTATAGATATCGAGATATTCATTGTTAAAAATCAAAATTTTCTGCGCACATGTTCAATATTGCAATTTTTAACTCTAAATATTTTGACTTCTAGACGGTGAAGCTTGTTCAAATTTTGCACTATTCTTTATGGTACCTCAAAGAAGTTTTCCTCAGTTTTTAAAAAAATCTCTTCATTATTCATGAAAAAAATGAAAAAAAATATAACTTCATTATTCATGATTTTTATAGGTACATAACGAGCACAGGTCACCTTGGATGACCTTGAATTTTGAGTATGTTGTTCTTGAATTGATTTGCAACAACTTTTCTTTATTAACTTAACCTCAAAAATCATATGATAAAGAGATAATTTATGAAAAATAAACTTTTCATTTGACTGTGCTATTAGAACTACGTTAATATACATTTTTTATTAATGAATAAATTAATAAAAATTGCTTATAATTTAAAAAATATGCATTAAAATTTGTTATCGATAAAATAATTAATAAACATTTTTTAACAATAAAAATTAATTTAAAAAAGTTTTTATCAATAAAAGAATATATAAAAAATTCAGGAGCTGATTTTCGAAAAAGCTGCTAAAGTAAAGAATTACCCTGATGACTCCGTATCGGTGACTTGATAACATTGCAATAACTTTTCCTATCGTATATTAAACAAGATATGAGCTCTCTAATCGATTATTAATCGGAATAGAGCGCATTATGAGGCGCACATAAACTTTTGTCGAATATTTACTCATCAAAAAAAAATTCAACGTGCTGCTTTGGAAATAATGACGTTGATGCTGTAATAATTTATTTCAACTTTGATATAAACTAAATTTCAAAAATTCCTCTTTATAAAGTCGATTTCGTGGAGGACACGAAAAGATATCGCCATTTAAAATGTTGAGATCTTCCTCTTTTCGATTCTCGAAAAATCAGTCTGGAGGACCTCGAACAAGCCTAATTTTCTCAGCTCACTTTTATTACAATTTAATTTATACGTGTAATAATGTGAAAACAACTTTGCAACTCAATTTTATACTGTTTATATCAAATATACCTGAATAGTTCGGTGATCGTAAAAACAGGAAAAAAAGGGAAAGTTCGTCGAGCATAACAAGGAAAAAACGGTTTATTTTTCGAGAATATTCCGACGATTCGACGAGGTCGAGTCATAAACGAAACACAGTCTTGATTATTCGGTTTTTCGACTGAATTTGAAATCAGTAGGTCGGTATAAAGTGTCGGGACAAGACGTGTCTGGTTTTGCAAGGTAGTTCGTTACCGAAAAACATTTCGTAGCATTATTTGACAGGTTCAATTGAGTATCAGCTTTAACTGAGTGTTAATTGAATTTTACATAGAGCACATTACGCGAAGTTATATGAATTATGCATCTAGAAGAACAGCAAAATATAAATTCAAACATGTAAAAAAAGAAAAAAAGGGCTGCGTTTGTTGCTCGTCTTAATAAAAAAAAATCATACTGTACACATCAGATAAATTAAGAAAAAAACTTTTGATTTGACAGTACTTCTAGAACTACGTTAATAAAAAATTTTTATCAATGAAAAAGTTAATAAAAATTGTTTATAAATAGAACAAAAAGGCATATAAATTTTTTATCCATAAAATAATTAATATACATTTTTCAACCATAAAAATTAATTTAAAAAAGTTTTTATCGCTAAAAAAAAGTATAAAAAATTCATGAGCTGATTTTCAAAAAATCTGCTAAAATAAAGAATTACCTGGATGAGTGCGTATCGGTGACTCGACGGTTATGCGGGGGAGGAACCGGAAATAAAGGGACAAACTTACCCTCGCGTTTCGCTTGCTGTGTCTCTCGCTACGCCCCTGGTGATGGTGGATCGCTGGGCCACGGGCAGAGCTCTCTCCCGTTACAGGACTCACTCAGACGTATTCTCCCCCAACCAGCGGCGATTCTTGTCGTTCGTAGCGATGCTGCGGAACATTCTTGCGAGGCGGCGATCGTTGTCTCTTTCGCCCCCTCTCTCTCCTTTCCATTCATTCCTATATCATAAATATACTTCTTTATTTACCTTTTCTTTTTTGTATTTTTATACATTATTCTTAGCCATGGATTAAGAATAATCCATGGCATAAATAATAAATCAAGTTAAATCTCTCTTTCTTCATTATTTAGCATTAACGATAATAATAATTTTTTAGGACTTTTTTATATTTCATTATATCATCTGATATATAATCAGGAGATAATATGTATTAAATGCACTAATTCTTTTACAGACTCGATCTTTAATTAATTTTTTTTTATTCAAAGTATGTCGCAGAATAATTATGGCTTATAGGGCATAATACTATGCAAGTTAATTGCCTGGTTCAGATGATTACTTCAAGTTGTAGACATTTCCACGGTCGATCTGCCGAGTCGCTGTCGAATATTTTATTAATGACTCATTCGTACATGAATTTTAAATTATTAAATTAAAGATGTAACAAATGTAAAAAAAGATAATTATAGTTATAGGTTTTACTTTAAATATCTGCCGTAATTCTTAGCTTATCAGCATTATTTATTTTTATAAATTCATAACTTACATCCTAACAAAAGTATTTAATAGATTCTTTTGAAAAAATAAAAGATTGAAATTTGCACGAAATTGAAACAATTTTATTTTCAATTTTGGCATAATGTTTCTGCACATCATTAATGACTAAAATATCTTCAAAAACAGAAAAATCCATAGACTTCGCATGGAGTTATTTTATCATTTAAAAAATGTTAAGAGTTGCATATTCAGCGTATTGTTTTTTCAAAACAAATAAATTCATAAATTCTGTAGAGTTGAAGAGCTGGCCGTTTCAATGAGTTCATACAGAGTGGATTCTGTACAATACTCTGGACCAGAGTTATGATCACTCAGAGTCGGGAAGTACGTTTTTCATTCAATAAACGATATTTATGTAAAAAAATATACGAGAACTCGAAACTTTCATTAATAAAAGGAAAAAAAAATCGCGAATGGTTAAAGTGGTTTTAAAAAAATTCCCTCCCTCTTGAACAGAGGAAAAATTGCAGAAAGTTGAAAATATTTGTATTGCCTTTAATATTAAAAAAATTGTGTTAAAAAACAAAATTAATTTTATTTTTTCGGTAACGTCTTTGTCTAAACGACGATTCCAACTTTCAAATGTATTTTTTAACCTTTTTATAACCATTTTTTAATAAAACATAGTTGCTTGAGAGTGGCTATAATTTTTTGGCAAAAACGAGTGACCCGAATTTCATCTGCTCAGCATATTTGAAATTGACCGCGTATGGTTGATCATCAATGTTTGGTCCCTTTTCAATATTTCTTCGGAACGGTTTATAGCTACGAAAAGTTGAGTGATCATTCTCGAGATAAAGAGCGTTTGTTCAGCAGATTTTGGCTGACTAGATGAATCCTATTTCGCCACATGTACGTCGAAAACCCACCCGTTGGATCGAACCATTTTCAGCTCTCTCGGCAGTATCTCCCAACCTGCTGTGATCACAAAAAAATCTGGCAGAGAATTACGAGTGAACGAGCTTCCTCTCTTCCTCCATTCACGAAAAGAAATTCGAGTGAGCGGTGCATCATTTAATTTTAAACGAGAAAATAAGCTTGAAAAGAGTGCCCAAAATGAGCTTCGATACCCAGAGAGAATAACAATATCACTAATTTATTTAATCTCTCGTGTTTTGTATTTTCCCTTTGCTTAAATGGGATCGAGAGGGATGTTACGGCGAAGGGAGCAAAAAAAAGGCAAAAAGAATGAGAGAGAGAGAGAGAGGTCCGGAAGGGAAGGAATCGAAACCAAGGAAAAGAGAAGGGAAAGGAAGGAGGCTGCGCATCGGGCGAGAGGCCAGAGGGAACAGAGAGAGAGAGAGAGAGTGGATTATGTGGGGGCATAGACGGGGCGCGAGGAGGACGGAGGAGCGCAGAAAAGGGGCTCGCTCGGGGGTTGTGGAGGGAGGAGGGTTGCGCGGAGCTCCGGGAGAGGCAAGGAGGGAAGAGGGAGGGAGGGGGAGGGGGGTTGGAGGTCGGGGGTGGCGACAAAAAGGAGGTTGATAAAACGGGAAGAAGGGGTGACGGGGGAGGAGAGAGAGAGAGGTAGAGGGAGGGGGAGATATGTGGATTGAACGTGAGAGAAGGTCTAGTATCTCCGCGTCCGCGAACGAGGTCGGTAAGGGAAGTTCGAAACCCGTCGAGCTTGCGCTCTCCGTCGAGCGATGAGCCAACACACTCATTTCGCTCAAGATGATAGTACGTCCGAGTGCTCGCACACGTGTCTCCAGATACGCATATTCGTATAGACGGGAATAGGCAACGAGAGGCGATTCTATACCGAGCCTCGGAGTCTCCAACATAAAGTATAATCGCGAATAATATATATATTATCATTGAATATATATCAATAGAGCTACCTGTCAACATGTTTTATATTTATAGGTGTTAAATTTAATTTTTGCGAAGCATCCCCCGTTCTGTACTTTTCTCGCTTCTCGTTCTATATCTTCCTCTCCCTCGATCTCTCTTTTTCTTCTTCTTCTTTTTGTTCTTCCAATAATTGGCTATCTCGTTGAAATTCGAGTGACCCAGATCGTTGAATCCTGTGTGCAAAAGGACCAAAGTTATGGATTCAGTGCCATTGGATTTCGCATTTCCTTTTCAGTGTAACGTGTGATCTGTGCTACGTTATTCGCCATTGTTGTTTTATGTTAAAAGTGGTGATAGCGAAGGCTACCGAAGAAAACGAATGTCAAGTGTATCCGCGAAGGAGTCGTGATTGTGCTTTCATTCTTATACGAATAATTGAGCCTCGACGCGGTGAGTATTCGCCGAGTGCACTGTCTCGTACCTAATCCGACTTAAATCCGAATACATCCCTCCGACCCCCCTCCCTTTTTTTAATTAAACGTTTAGTTCGTTAAAATTTTCGTTGCTTCGTCGAATATATATACGCGAAGGGCAAAAAAGGAGGTAAATGGAGAGAGGCGATACTGCACGGTGAAGCTATTAAGCTGGTACGAATTTAATTACTGGCACATCAAAGACGTGACCTCTTATTTGAAAAGGTATTATTTTATAAATATAGGGAGACAGGGAGGTTGGTTTTAAACCTTGGAAAGCTTTTTCTCATCGAAATACCTGGGTGATCGTCCATACTGGGCAAAGCGAGTGAAAGGGAGAGAGGGAGAGAGAGAGAGAGAGAAAACCTATTCAGCACTCGATTTCTTTCCTCTCGGGTGAACATCTCTCTCCTCTCGTTTTTATCCTTTATTGCATTTCTCGGCCTCCCTCTTTTCCATTCACTCTTTTTCATTCCGAAACGACAATCCCCCATTACAATTCGGATAAAAAGTTCTGCCTTGTTACTCAAATCTTGTTCCAATTATCGACATCCATCCCGGATAAAATTTTCACCGCGATTACTTCAATTACCAAGGAAATCTTACTTCCGCCTCGCTATATTTTTTTAATTTACCCTTTAAAAAAAGTGTCCATCGCTGTGGAAGAAATGCTGTCACTCTCTCAATTTACCTTCTATACGTTGGCGATGAGTTTTTTATCTGGCCACCCAAGACACTATCCGCATCTATGCGCTTTCTCGATTTCCATTTTTCATGTTTTATTCATATCGATAAATTGTCAACCCTTTACCACTGTTTTAAAAACAATTGCAACAGAAGTAAAAATAAACCTTTCTTTTATCGCGAGAATAAAAGTACTCAGTATTCATGGATAATGAGGGTGTATTCATTCTATTGAATGTAAATGAAAATGAACGATTCACTATGGGTAATTTGAGAAACTTGGCTCTCATCGATCATTGACATTACGATTATTCGTGGTATCCGTTGAAATAAAAATAAACTGAATCCGGAATATGCACGAGCGGGTGGAGAAAGAGTGACGCGTTGAAATATCGAACTAGAGGAGTTTTAGTGAGATGAGTTTAATTATCGGAATAATTTTCATAGTTTTCATCGTCATCATTGTTCTTGAAGGGTGACAAGCGATATATGTACGATAAAAGCTGTCGATTTGTCGTCTCGATGATTTTTTGTTTATTTTTTTTTCACAGGAACTATATCGTTCGTACGTTATACGATAAAAATGCTATAATGAAATCTTAAGCTGGTTTTAATGATAACATTACTGTTACAAACTGATAATCTGATTTTCTGTTGAAATACTGGTAAAGTGCGATTTACCAGTTTTTTATCATTATTTTACTTAACAATAAAATCTAGTATTTTACTGTATTTTTACTCTTAACAATATTTTACTTAACAGTAACAACACTTAACATTATTTTACTGTTAAAATACTGGTAAAGTGTGATTTATTAGTTTTTTAACAGTAATTTATTTAGATAGTCTTTCAGTCAAACGGAGGCCTGCAGAAAATTATTATGTTTAGAATTTTCGTTTATTATGTGAGACCCAACTCATTAGAAAATAAATCAAGAATTGCTAAGGTTATTCGCAATAAAAATGAAATCGAAAACGTGCTTTTTAACCCATAAAAACCTCCTAAAAGGGTAATATCGTGATAAAAAAAATTATTCATAGTCTTACTAAACGAGTACTCTACAGTGCATCCGCGATAAATTATTATTTATTGCTGCTATGAAACATATATGGTGATAGAAAAATAGAATAGCCAAACTGAAGCACGATTTCATATTTCTTATAAAACCATCGAGAGCTTTCGTGCTTTAATTTGTTTTTTTTTTCAGCTGATTGGACAGATCCATCAGTCTTTGAAAACACTATTAACTCAAATATTCTTAATTCTTTGTCAATAAAAATAATATTTATTCAGTCCACGCAGGTTATAGTGGAAAAAATGGACCGATCTTGTGATTTTGTCGAAATATCAATAATTTGCATACTCCAGCTAATTGCATTTAGCAGCAATCTCTCTCGCACTCGTGTGTCACGTGGAACATCTGATGCATCGCCGTAAATGTAATAAATTTGTCAAATTATTGATTATAATTTGGATAGGAGTACGGTTTGGCAAGGTTCCAAATTGCCTAAAACTTAAGTCTCCAAGCGGCGTTATAACTGCCTAAATATTCAAGTCATGGATGGCGCGTTAGACAGTTGGTAATGGGCAGTTGGACTGTGAACAGAACAAAGCTTCTCTCAGAATCTTTTTGTAAGATGACAAAGAGTTTTTGTTGGATATTCATCATTTGTTTTCCCCGCTTCGTTCTTTTCAAACTTTTTCTCTTTCTCTCGAGAATTAAAGGATCATTAAGCTTTTTCAGATCTTCATGAAAATTGCAAATCTTCAACAACTCAGATTTTTAACAATAAACTTGCTTGAAAGTGACTAAAAAGATGTAACGCTCTGTGTTTGTTTACTTTACAATTTGATATGAAAAAAGATTTTGTGAAAAAACCTTTGTAGATAAAAGTTGTTGTCTCGTAAGAAAAAATAAGGTATTTTTAATTGTGAATCGGTTTAAGGATTCGTAGCTCATTCTAAGCTAATTTTTATTTAATTCATTTAAGCCACAAACCTGATATTTTTTAAAAATTATGTAAACGATGTTTTTGAAAACATTTTATACATAAAAATGTAGTCGTGTAAGACCTAGTTCCACATTGCAATGACATACGTAGTTGTATTTAGAACCAGCAAAATATGTTATGGATTTATTACAATATAAAAACGATTGTTGTTTATTTCATAATAATGAATAAAAATATTTGAAAAATTAATAAAATGCAATCATCGAGTGTGAATTGAAAAGGAGAAAAAAAAGTGGAAAGCAGAAAGAGGCAAAGAAGGAAAGAAAAATAATTGAGAATCCAAAGAATAATTGTGCATTAATAATAATGTTTAATTGCGGTGTCTCACAATAGAAATACTTTTATCGATAAACATGTTACCACGTGAAGTATTTTTGCGGTATCTTTAAAAATACACCTACTTGTATCACTTCTGTTGGATGTTCAATATTTTATTATGATCGCATATTTAATCTCGTGTTAAAGTAGTTCGATAAATGTACGTCGTATTAAAACGGAATCACTCCCATTCGTGCAGAAGTAATATTTATAAAGGGTTATAGGTTTGAGAATTTTTAAAAATACCAATAATCATAAAATTCGCATAGTATTCGAGAATATATTCAAGAAACGTGGTAAAACCCAAATCCATGATTTTTGCATTAAAAATATAGCGAATCAAAAAATTTGAGAGTTCAATGAATTCAATGAAATTATTTGATAGCAAATACTCTTTTCAGAATCTGCCATTACATATACTGCAAAAAATCTGCTGTTAAAATGGTGTTAATTTAACATCATTCTTGGTCTATTTAGTTCTCAGCGTTTAGTGTAGAATGACATGGTGTTAATAGATGTGGTTAGATATGCTGTGTTTAATCAGTGCGAATAATTAATACCGTAACATAAACACCATTTAGTGCGTAAAATTAATGAAGCAATACTATTCTTATTAACACTATTCGGTGTGAATAAAAAAGAGATACAGAGATTAAGCAACTCAATAATATAAAGAATATTTAGGAATAATGTAAGTTTCGATTTATGTATTTGTAAGGTTCATGTATATTATATGCAACTTTGCTCGTAAAATATTCCATATTAACAAGTTCGTAAATTATTTTTTGTTTTTCTTTCTCTCTCTCTAAATGCAGAGATTTACCCTGATGTAGGGTAATTTACTATCTTGACTTGTTCTGTTAAAATATTTTTTTGTACACTAATTTTTTTCATAATTGTAGCAAGTAGCAAGTGTTCTGACTTCTGACAATGTTTCAAAAATTTTTATTTTCAAGTATCAATTCCTTGAAATAATAATGCTTTCCCTCAAACCCAATTAACAAAAGATGCCCTCGAGGACCGATTTGCTTAATGATATTCGGATTAGGGTTCATAAAATGATGTTTTGGTATGCCAAGCTTCAGCTCAGGTACCTGATACTAAATATTTCGCGTTCATTCTCGTTTGTTTATTGCCACTTAATATAGTGGACTGCCAGAAACGTTGACTAAGTTTTATTGCTGAACAGGTATGGGCGAAGCTCGATACTTTTCTGATAAATGAAAATAATTTTTCAATAGGTGATATTGAATTTATTATTTTATGATTTCATCAATGAGGCAATAAACATCATCTACTGAAAAATTTTCATTTCTCAGGAAAGTATCGAGCTCTGCCCATCCCTGTTGCTGGAAACATCGATTTTTAATCCTGTAAAATCAGCAAGTAATACCGCTCAATATCTTTTACCAAACACACCGATGTTATTATTTTACACCATTTCCTTTTACCACTCACATTATTTGGTTAACACCGCAAAATTTTTTACAATTTAGTCATTGCATAATTAAAAATTAATTTGCATACGTGTACAAGGATAGGATTTACATGTCAACTTTGTGCATGAGGATAAAGCTTCATTGTCTTCATAAAACATCAAAACTTCAAAAAAAAAATTGGATAAATGTGTTTTTATAGTATTCGACATGAAAAGTCACTATCACAAATTTTGTCAAATTTTCTACATTTGGATTAAGGTCGTTACTCTCCTTAATTGAATTTTTTTTACTTGCACTCAACTATACGAGTTACATTTTTTCCTATATGCGGAGGGCTCTGTCATAAGTACGTGCTTGTAGCGTGTGTACATAAACGAGCACTTTTTCTGTTTTGCTTGCGATTTCCATTACAATATTTTTGCTCCCCAAAAATGGACATCAAATTGTGTTCTTATTTCGAACATTTTCTTTATATAATCATTTTAAAGTTAATTTGTGCATGACGATTAACGTGTGTTTGAGGTTATTCCATCGTAAAATTCGTTTTTTAGAAAATTATTAAAAAATTGTGATATGCAGAAAAATTGAATGCATTTATTAAAAAGAATTAAAAAATATGTTTCAAGTTAAAATTTAATCATTTCTCTATTGAAATACTAATTAATCGTTACAAAAGTATCCATTAAAATAAGTTAAAAACGTTTGTAAGTAAAAAGATTAAAAATAAAAAATGTTGATGTACCTCCCAAAAAATGATTATTAAACAATATAATTCAATTTCCATAAAGAAAAAAAAATTACAGTAAAAATCGTTTGTTCATACGTACACGATGTACAAAAAAAACCGTTTGATTTCACAAAGTTTTTTTGGTGTTGAGTCTTCTATAAATTCTCGTCGATAGAATCACCCTTATAAGAATTAATGAATTTTGGTATCTGTTAATCACCCCTTTACCCATTCATAAATCTTCATTAAGGAATCTGTGGTTAAATATGTATGCTACTGTCAGGTGCCAGTAAAAAATGTAGGACAGTAGAATTAGGTAAATAACATTCTCACATTTAGCTATGCTCCTTGGTAAGATTAATTGTAATGATTACCGAAGACTAAATTTAAGTTTCATCGTTTCATCGATGGCTATAAATTTAAATTTATTACCATTTGAGCTTTGCTACGAAAAAAAGTTTTCTCCAGCAAAAAATGTTAACTCGATGACAATAGAGCTTTGTACCGGAAGGGTCATTGTGGCACAGAATTATTCGTCCGTGAGGAAAAACGAAACTCTCTTGGAACGTGGAAATGCCTTTTGTTGTCTCTCCTCGTATGTTGTAACTCAACCTCGACATTTTCCGTTTTCCCTCTGCTGTTACAATGGGGTATGCAACATCGTGCTCTCATGTTAAAGCGTGGAAATAATATTACTATATATGTTCCATTTCACGCTTTGGTTAAAGAGTGTTCGTAAAAATTTTCTTCATTTACCTAAAAGTTGTGCAATGCCTTGTATGAATGAAACTCGTACTCAGTGCTACCGTATAAATATGTTATATACCGGAAAAATGACTAATTTTATTTTGTCGTAAACACAAGTTTAATATCTTCGGAATATGATAAAAAAAGACGCCACACCAAATTTCAGCCCTTTAAGAAATTTTTTATAGGTGTCAATTTTTAATGTTTAATTTCTGATTTAAATAACATTGGAATCATTTTTATTTTCATTCGGAATTTTGTAACTCAATGGCGGAGTAATTCACATATATGCCCTTACATAAGTTTGTAGAAAATTTGATGCTCTACAAAAAAGATCTCTTGCAATTTTTCGATAAATTGTCTGCTTCAAAAGTAATTCAAGATTAAAGTTGAAATTGTGTGAAAATTCACTTTTACAGGTGTAAATCTGTATAATCTTCATAAACTAATATTATTTTTTTTGTAAAACATTCTAACTGATACAAAATATTAAACGTGTGTCCCCGAAAATAAAATTAATTCTTTTTTTGGACCACCCTAATACATGTTGGTATTAATGTTCAGATCGTCTTTTCGAAATAAATTCATCATTGAGGGAATATGTTACAAAAATAGACAGACCTTATTGATTTTTGAGAAAGAGAATAAAAGAGATTATTTGACGATTTAAAAAAAAGATTTAACGAAGAAAATAAGCAGAAGAAAGATACAATGAGATATCGGTAAATATGTAAGTATAGTAGGTATGTACTATTTACTTTGGAGAAGAATAGCATATGCTCTTTATAAAACAAATCAGTAAGTCTATCAACCAAGCGAATCGTCAAAATCGTTTTTATTTTATGCATAAAAGTACCGGGGTTCGGATATTAAAAAATAAAAGGAATAGAATGAAAATAATTGCTGTGAGGCGGACGATTCACTCACACGTTTATCTTCAATTGGCTCGTGGCGAATCATGCTCGCATATAAAGGCGAAAATCAATCTTTTCAAACGATGCCAATTGAATACTGAGGAGAGAGGAAAAGAGGGAGGCTTGGCACACTTGATAAACGATTTCTATCATGACAAACACAATTTTTTATCAATTTTCAATTTTTCATACAAACACAATCATACCTATACCAAAAAATCTAACAGAGAGTAAAAATACCAGTATGTTTGTATAGGGGTATCTTTAAAAAAATTCTTTCGTGAATGAAAAGATAGGGCCTTGTCTTGACGTGAACTGACGAAAATGCAAATTCAGCAAGTTCAGATTTCAAGACGAGGCTGTATCTTTTGATAGTTAAAATAAATTATAATGATCTCAAAAACAGTACTCTCGTACTGTAAAAAGTTAGACAAGTACATTTACAGATTACGTAATTGTTGAGGAAAAATTGATGAAAAATTCTTTGGGACAGCAACTTACCGAGTTAATATAAGTTTTTGTTGTTATGATGATATGTTTTAAAAAATTCACCAAGATGCTGTCCCAAAGAATTTTTCATCAATTTTTTTCTCTACAGTTACGTAATCTGTAAATATACTTGCTGTAAATAGAGTGTACTGTTTTTGGTACCATTTGACTTATCTTTGAACAAAGACATTTGAACTTGTCAAAAAAATGTGACATTTCGTCAATCGCTGTACCTACATTCAGGGTTTGGATAGTTGATTCTTTAATCGTGAATAGTTGACTTTTTTTAATTAGAAAGAGAAAAGAAATTGACAATACTGGTCTTTACCGAATTATCTCCAACTCTACAATCAATCTTACATTAATTATTGAAAACTTGGAATGGTCAAAATTTGTCAAAGTTCCTCTCGATAATTTAATTTTTATCTAATTGTTTTTTGAATTTGTTGAGTTTCCATGGATATTTTTCGTTTTGCCATCGTACGTGAAGTTATCATGATGAAATCTGTATAAAAACAGAATTTGAAAAGCCCATTGTCATTTTATGCTTTATGATGAAAAACCTTGATTATTTCGAACTGTTTTTCATTACTTCGAATCCTTTGAAACTCATGAACAATTTTTTTTTTCATCGAAGCCCTCCGTGAAATTTTTCAATGACGAAAGGTCGTAAGTCATTGAATAGCGCATTTATCAAATTGTATATAAACATTGATCCTTTCAAGACGAGGTCACAACTTTCCAAATGTATACCTAGACTGCTGATTTTAATTAATATATACAAATAATTTGCATGCAGAATATTTGAATAGCTGTTAATGAAATTCCTGAAAGAAGAGAGCGAATAGCTCCTCCATACCTCGTCGTCCTAATAATCATCCAATAGAAGTGGATGGAAGAAGTTATTTCGCGTCGACAATAAATATAAAGTGGAAGAAGATATGAAAACTCACTAAAAATAAATTTCGATTATTCTGAAGAAGGCAACTGCGTGGTCAAAGAGTTTTCACAAAGCGGATGTAAACTTTCGTTTGAAGAAGGAAACAGGGAAGGAGAGAAAGAGTGAAAAAGAAAGAAAGGAAGAAAGGAAAAAGATAGCGAGGTGAAGTCGCGAGGGTAGGTAAAATAAGAGAAGGGGTTTGTGAATCGGTATAGGCACGTGGCACCTAGAGGTCTTCGTGTGTTTCTCCTAGCGTCGCCTGGTATCTTTTAAAATCTGGGTTATGAGTGCTAGGCCAAGCCACGAGGGAAAATCGAAGAGGGAGAAGGTTGTTAGCTCGATAGGCTCGTTCGAGCTCTCTCTCTCTCTCTTTTCCCTAGCTTCGAGGTCGCTACTGCCATCATCTCGTCTGTCCCCACCCTTTTCTTCTTTTATACTATACAGTTCAGCTGAATTCTCGCGCCAGCGCATGAAACTTCTGCGAAGCTTCATTTTCAGCTTTTAACGAACCGAACTGTTATTGGACGTCGAACGTGCAGAATAACTATTTTTTTCCCATGATTCTCTCTCTATGTCTATATTGTACGATTTCTATGTATCTCTTCATATTCTTTGGTCTTTAGCATTATGTCATAATATTTTTATTGTGTACTGATGTGTATGTGCAACGATGATTTTGAAAACACGGTTCAAAAATTGTTCAAGATCACGTGGCAAGTTTTTACGTACACTACCGCTCAAAAGTATTTGGCAACCTGCATTTTGTTCAAGTTACAAACAATATTTTTTAAAGAAATCATTTATTAGGTTTCGTTTTGTTTGTGTAATACCGCAAAATACTTATCTACGGTAAAATCGTAAACAGCTTATTGTTATTTGCCGACTCCTGGTTATAAAACCAAAATAGTGTTATTGTCGGAATTTCTTCGAAGTTAATCTTTGAAGTCGGAAAAATTTGTAGCTAGGTTGCCGAAGCTTTGCGAGGCTGTCATTAAAAATGAAGGTGGACACATAGATGAGTCGAAAATTTAGTAAACAGTTAAAATAATTATGAAGTAGTTTCACTCAATCAAACTTTTACAAAATGTATTTTACTAGGTGGCCAAATACTTTTGAGCGGTAGTGTATGTTAAATAAAAAAGGTTAATGGTTAAAACTGAAAATAATTATAGAAATATTTGGAAAATTTTAAATCCATTATTCAGTTGCCATATAACACACACTTTGAACTCTTGTGAAATGCTCGTATACGACTATAACGACTATATGAGAACGTATAAGAAATGATTTTAATTTCACGCATTAATAGAAATTCATTCAATGAGTAATTTATTGATAAAGAAGCAATTGTGAGAACAAGCGTGAATTTTTTAACTATTTTTATTTGAGCTCGGAATGATTCTTTTAAAGATTATTAAAAAGAATAAGAGTATGAATAATATCAACAAAATTCTGATTGTTTGGTTTAATTTACAGCTTCGATATATACGAAATAAAATTAATAAAAATATTGACATTTTTTTTACATTATGAGCGAAATTGTCGTTTTAATTGCTTTATATTTTGGAATTTAATAATAATAATTCAAAGAAGAATTCTTCAAAAATTATAAAATGAATAAACTGGCTGGGAAAAGCAATTATCCTCTTTCACATATAATATTTATTTACTTACATGTGTATTCGCTACTTGTAAAGGTTTAATATATTGGTTTCCACATTAAGCAAGAATTTTCATTGATAATTTTTTCAAATTAATTTTCAAATTCCTCGATGAATTTTAATTTTTGTGGTATTTATATTACATGCGTTAGATACATTTTTTATATTTACTTTTTTGCGCTTTGGTCGTTTTTCTACTTTCTTGTAGAATTAATGAAATGATGAAAATTAATTAATGAAAAATTTTAAATATTTAACTCACCTTTTTTTATCGAAAAAAGAGCAAAAAATAATTTCACAGCACAGCACAATACAGGTTAATTATTTTTATGCAATGAGAACTAATTTTTTAAAACCTATTCAAAGCTATTGGACCATATACTTCGAAATATTTTTAAAAAGTTCTTGTCAATAATTTTACCTTAAAACAAATTTTTATCCATCTTATATACAAAATGAAAGCTTGAACTTGTCCAATATAACGAGAGTATTGAGGATAAAAATAAGTTTCTATTTTGCAAAAATTGAAAATTGATCGTGCAATGAGAAGGTTGGTAAAATATAGGGGCACAACATGTCATGAGACGCATTCTCTACTCGAGCCAAATTTCCTCGGGATATTTTCCCATTTAAATCGATACTGTTTGCGAATGCTGACGTCACGTGACACAAGGTAATCCTCATCATTCGGTCACATAAACCGGATTCTCAACTAGCGACACGAGCGAATTTTATCAGATACAATGAGATAGAAGATAGCAAGAAACTGTACATCAGAGTTTATAGAATGAGTGCCCTATCCTCGGTCTCCTCTTTCTGCGGATTTTCGTTATTTTTATCCCGCTCCGTTTACCGATTTCGATCAGGCTGAATATCATGGGGAATATGGAGGTATTTCGCGTAGTTAATGTATGGATTTATACGCCAATGTGCTTTTTCGCACCACATGGGTGATTTTTTTTTTTTAATAATAAATTTGACATCGAGCGTTCTGAATTCCAATAATCGATAATTTTTTTAAATGTCCAATTTCGTTAATATTTATGAAATTTATTTATTGGCGATCGCTAATAAATAAGTTGATATTAAATTATTGAAACCCAAAGTGCATGTTGCTCAATTTCTTTGTAATGAAAATGTTAAATCTGTTTTTGTGCCATGAATAAATTGACAATGAACTTTTCGAATATTGTTCTTGAACGGGTTTCTCTATATGATGGCTTAACGTAACATGCTTGGTTTATAAATTCATGAAAATGTTGTTGATATTCAAAATACAATTAATAGCATAATTTTCCAACAATTTATAAAAATATCGTTGCAAATTCTGAGTATTATTGTTTAGAACTCCACATGAAATTTTTACGTTAACATATTATTAATCACTATTAACTAACGAAATCGGACGTAATTTTATAACGAAAGACGAACGAGTTTAGGTTCAAACAGCAAAGTGATAAAAATTTGCTCAAATTTGGGGAGAATTGTCATTTTTTGAGACCGGAAATAAATATGAAGATTTGGTATATTCTAGGATCAATGGGGGATATCGTAAAGAGTATCATTCGAAAGAGGAAATCTTCCCGAAAAAAATTGTCCCTCAGAATTTTTGCAAACCAATTACACTTCAAGTTATATATCATTTTGAAAGTCTATTTTCACTTTTATAGAACGAAACTATAAATAAATGATCTTTTCGTCTCTAGAGACTCTCTAGAGACTCTAGTGAGTGTTTCTTTTTATTATAATCTCAGCTTTTACATGAGACTGTCAAAAGGTGTTGATTTTTCATCATTTTATCATTCGAAAAATATTTAAAAATCAATAAAAGGATTTCGACAATTTTTAGTTTTGGATCATAAGAAGTTCTTCAAAAAAATCTTTTTAAATAGTTTTGAGAGGCATCATTAGAAAATATGTTCAAAAAACTATTCGACTTTCAAAAAGTCGTATCTCAGATGATAATTGGTCGACAGAGGTTTCAAAAAGTCATTTTTTCTCGAGATATCTTCATTCTAATAGTGCATAATATACGATATTCCCCATCGAGCGCATCAGCGAATGTATTGAATACTCACTCACCCTCGAGACTTCGTTTTACATGTTTTATATCGATTAACTTTTTCAACACTTCATTGTTATCCAATCAAAATTTAATTTTACTTGTTTGAAATCTAATAAAATGCCCTACAAAATATTCGAAGGACGATTAAAAATATTTCTGTACGTGAAAGATAAAAAGAAATTCAAGTGAAAACTTTCGATTGTGCATCACTGTATGTTGTAACAATACCAGGAGCTGTTGAAATTCGGACTAGTGGCTCGATAGAAGAGCCATGTACAATTCCCTCATAAATCAATGTTTAATTATGAAGCTGGTAAAGAAGAGGATGAGGAGAAGTGAAGTGCGCGTTTAACGAGTTTGTTCTGTCCGCAATATTTGATCCTAGATAGCTCAATGTTTACTTATAATTATCTCGTATTCTTTCCTTGTCACTCGAATCTCGATGTACTTATCTTCTCAAATCAAGTTCGATAATTAAGTACTCGTCGATGTTCCTTTGCTTCGGATATTCATTCGCAAGAATAACACACGGATCGACGTGTGGGGAAGAAAGAGAAAAAATCGAGGGAGTCGTAGTATGGCGGCAAGATTGATTCGATCGCTCGTAAAGCTGCTATTGAAATCGATTGAAAATTATTCAAACACGTATCCAATATATTGTTAATGAAAGATAATGTTTACGTGTACATTGTGCGTGTGTAAGTAACCATTTAATTTTCTCTTGCACTCGAGCGATTAAACTCGCGATTTTTCTACTCGTTCTTCAGCTTCTCCATCGTCTTCGGCCCTCCCCCTCTTCCTTACTTCCTTCAGCCTTGTTTCTCATTTCATTAATAGACTAGCAGTACTTTAATGCGGGTATACGTAATTTGTGCTCATGAAACTGGAGCTGCTTGTTCTACTAGCGCTTGAAATCCAATGTATCTCTGTTGACAAAGCAGCTACAAAATTTCTTCTTTCTCACTCCCTCTGTCTCTCACTTTGTTTCTCCTCCTCTTTGTTCCCACCCAAGTTATTGGTTCCCTCTCTACCTAGATTGGAATCTGCCATAACTATACTAGATATCGAAGGAGAGTGAGTAATAAAAGAGCGCAGTTTGGAGAGCAAAAGCGACAGTGTCCGTTTCGCTTTTCCGAAGATTCTTTTCAGCTCGTTTTCTCTTTTACCCGTCGAATGATTATCCTGCATATTTAGAACACATACGAGTGTCCGTTCATCTTTTGTTTTTTTAAATTATTGTCCGATTTCATTGGATGTAACAAAATGATGAAAAACTATAGTGTAGCATTGGCTCTTCTTCTGGCCATTTTGGCCAATGCTGTGGTAAGCTGGCTTCTTTGATAATTGAAAGGTCACGTTATAATCACGTATAACTAACTAACTAACTAACTAAATAAATAAATAAATAACAAAATATAATCACGTATAACTGAATAAATTTCAGAGGGCCTCGAAGGAGTCAAACTCTGGCCCAGCCGATTTAGTGGAAAAGCTCATAGCGAATATTCAACCGAACCTTGGTCAGCATATTAAGCTGGATGATGAGCAGCTGCCTAAAGACTCATCAGAAAAATATAAAAATTTAAACAGAAATGTTAACAGAAACACGAACATTAATGTAGTGGGAGGCGGAAGCAATGGACAAGCTAAAGGAGACGGTCGGAAAAATGTAGACTTATTAACAGAGCCCAAATCGAGAGATTCTCTTCCCTATAGAAGAGCAAAACAATTTAAGACTTCTACGACTCATCGCGCTCCGATGAGACGAGGAAACAACGAAAAAATTCAGCCGATGAGTCGATTCGATTCAAGAGAAAACGATCAGAGTGATTTTTCTTCCTTCAGAAGAGCAAAACGAGGCAGCAACGAAAATATTGAAGCGGGCAATCTGGATTTATCAAGAAAAAGGGTCGAAAATGAGAACGATTCTCCTTCCTTCAGAAATTTCAAACATCTAATTAAGCGATCTAATACTAAGCCTAATAAGACTAATAGGACTACTACGACTCATCGCGTTGTGATAAGACGAAGAAACAACGAAAAAATTCAGCCAATGAGTCTGTTCGATTCAAGAGAGAACGATCAGAGTGATTTTTCTTCCTTCAGAAGAGCCAAACAATTTAAAAATATTGAAGCGGGCAGTCTAGATTTATCAAGAAAAAGGGTCGAAAATGAGAACGATTCTCCTTTCTTCAGAAATTACAGACCGCGACTTAAGCCTCCTGTTACGACTACTACGACTACTACGACTACTACGACTCGTCACGCACCGATGAGACGAAGCGACAACGAAAAAATTCAGCTGAGACCTCCACTCGAATTAAGACCGAACTATGCACTTTTCCATAGAAAAAAATCTAAGGCTCAGGTAAGACGGAGAAACATGAAAACAATGCAGAGTGCAAAGATATATTTCATTCCGACCGATATAGGACCACACTATGTACGGGCTAAAAAATATTTGACGATGGGCGTACGTCAGTTCATTTTTGAACCAAAGAATATGAAGCGCCTTAAATATCATGTTAAGAAATTAAATCGAGATGAGAAAATAGTTCTCTCCCATTGGGCCCGGTTAAAAAATATCAAGTGGGCCAAAATCACTTGGGGTAAAAAGACAAATGTTATTGTTTTTCACAATGCATTTGGTATACCTTTTCTACATATTTCTCTCGCTAAGAACGGGTTATCACTCTCCCATTTAGGGACATCTGTTTTCTTGAACATAGGCGATACGGATATAGTTACGTCGATGCCGAACGAAGGACCTGAGACCGAATTTGCGACTAAAGAACCTGAAACCGAACCTGAGACTGAACTTGCGACCGAAGTATCTGAAACCAAACCTACGACTGAATTATTCGAGGACAACCTTGCGACCGAATTACCTGACACGGAACCTGAGATCGAACCTGAGCTCGAAAAGAAACTAGCCGAAGAATTTGAAGAATTTGAAAAGGAATCTAAAATGTCGGACACAGATGCGAGAAGATTTCAAGATCGTGCAAAAGAACCTAAATTATCGATCTCAGTCGGGGGAAAATCTGAAATTCCTACAAAGAAATCTAGACTTTCGGACGATTCTAAATGGTCGAATACAGGCAGGAAAAGATCTGAAGATTCTGCAGAGAAACCTAAATTGTCGATCTCAGTCGGGAGAAGATCTAAAGTTCCTACAAAGAAATTGTCGAATACAGGCAGGAGAAGATCTGAAGATTCTGCAGAGAAACCTACATTGTCGATCTCAGTCGGGAGAAGATCTGAAGTTCCTACAAAGAAATCTAGACTTTCGAATACAGTCGGGAGAAGGTCTTCGAATGGCAACAATCGCAATTATGGTGGCAACGTTAACGAAAATACGAATATAAACATGATCGGGGCACCATCTTTCTTATGGAATGGTAGTGATAAAAATAAAAGTAGAAAATTACCGTTAACCAGAAAATCCATGGATGGCTTTCGAGAGAATGGAAATGCTAATGTTAACCGAAATGTAAATGCGAATATTATAGGCAGAGACTCACAGTAACAGTTTTATCGTCGTGAATCTTTCTATGAGTCTGATTACGCACAAGAAGCACTTTGCCACTTGAGCATGGGTCACATGAACCACCGTTTATGAAATTTCAACATAAAAGTGAAAATAATCTGTGAACCCTCTCTCACAAGCCACCGATATAGAAAATTGCATTATCAATCGAACTTTAGAACATTAGTAAAATAAAACTACCCTGAACCATTGAGAAAAAGACGAACGAAGAAAATAACTTTGAGTGATTATTTTTTTTTCTCTATGACCGCATAAAAAATCAATTACCATTTAAAAATGTTGTCTGATTGCAATGCTTCATTTTAGTTGATAAAAAGAAAACTGATTAAAAATGCTAAAACATTTTTAACTTTTCTAAATTTTTAATTCGAAATGTTAATAATCCAATGTATATTTTAATCTGGAAACGAAACGTTTCAGCGTTGCTCATCTTTTCTTCATCAAAGTAATATTACAAATTAACTGCTGGTTTTATAATTGGCACGGGAAATAAGAGGCATATTCATTTCGCTTTATCGAACGTTGTAAAAATATGAACTAATCGTTAGTGATATGAGGTTTTGTAGTTTGCATTTGCATATACATTTAATAGGCAATGTTTGTTCTAATCTCGTAATGATAAACTTTATAGTTGGGTACGTGACTATCAGTCGTGCAACATTTATATCGAAAAGAACTAGGATTAAGAAGGGATTGAGTGTTTTAAACTTTACATTACATTTTTTTTTAAAGAATTTCATTTATTGACCACGTTCTTGTAAAATAACTCCTTCGAAAGTATTTACTTCAAAAATATAGTCAAACTAAACTATGAATCTAGTAGGCGACTTAAAGAAGCTAATTAGTCACAATTAGCTCAATTATAACCTACTCCAAGCAATCGACCAAGATTATTTGTTTCATGCCTGTTTATTTTGTTGATGTTGACATTGGTATTGGTATTTTCATTGCTGTGCGAAATAGGATGGGCATAAGGAAGAACACTCGGTGCGACGGGAAGAACACTGCTTCCAAGGCCCGCCATATTGTGATAACCGGCATTTGAAAGACCACCAGCACCAGCAATTCCGAACATGCCCTGCATATATTTAGCCTGCAGCATTTTATCGGCGTAATAGTTTCTTGGGGAAGTCAATAAATTGGGGTAATTTTGTCCTGCGAGTGCATAACCTGCTCCATAAGCCCCTCCACCGTGAGTTCCAGCGTAACCCTCTCCATAAGCTCCACCATAACCACCACCATAACCCAAAGCCCCTCCATAACCCCCACTATAACCCAAACCCAAAGCCCCTCCATAACCCCCACTATAACCCAACCCCAAAGCCCCTCCATTACCCCCACTATAACCCAACCCCAAAGCCCCTCCATTACCCCCACTATAACCCAATCCCAAAGCCCCTCCATTACCCCCACTATAACCCAATCCCAAAGCCCCTACATTACCCCCACTATAACCCAACCCCAAAGCCCCCCCATAACCCCCACTATAACCCAACCCCAAAGCCCCTCCATAACCCCCTCCATAACCCCCACTATACCCTAATCCCAAAGCGCCTGCATAACCCCCTCCATAACCTCTTCCACGAAGCATCAATTCATCGTAGTATCCCGGAATGGCAGTTCCATCAAAGCCAAGAGAGCATTCTATTAAACTTCCATAACCATGATTAAAAGGGCAAATCGTACTGCATCCGGGGTAATGGTTTGCCGGTGAGTGCAAGAGCGGCTGGTTGTATCCACCTGTCGATAAATTCATTAGTTCAGAAGGAAATTCATCCCTTTCATTCCTTTTTTACACGAATAGTGACGTTTTTACATACCGATAACTCCACCTGGGTGATTCGCGAAGCCTCCGCCTACTGCCAAAGCGGAACCCATTGGCAAGTATTGTCCCAAACAGTAAGCTATTAACTAAATAAAAGATCGAATCTTTCGTAAAATGCATTGTAGAAAAAATGAATGTGCGAACTTTTCAAGTTTTATGAAAAATAAGGATTATCGTGATGTTTGGCGTTTATCCATATTGGACACTTTCGAGATATCACGTGATAAGATCTGCGGACAATATATCCGCGCGATAATATATCCGGGGCATTATATCTGCAACATTAAATCCGTACTGATGCTGTTTTTAGTAAATATACCTCAGGTATTAAATGTGTACGGAATTTCCGATGACAAAATATCATGAAGGTAAATAAATATAATATCCATATGATATCTATGGGGTCCGGGGTTGGAGCCCTTGCCAGGGGGTTGGGGAGGGGAGAAGCCTCCCATTGAACACCTCAAAACCCTTAGAAAACGGCATCTGTACTTTGTAGTTTCTATGTAAGAAGGTGAGAACCGTTAAATGGGGGAGTTTGGGAAAAGCTCCCCCCCCCCAGCAAAAAGATCACAATGATATCCTCCAGGATATGTTTTAGGGAATCATTTAATGTCGGATATTTAGATAATATCAAATAGATCGTATAACGAAATATGATTCTCTAATTTGTTTATTGCCACGGATTTAGTGTCACGGATACAATGTCCACGGATCTTATGACGTAGAACCCTTTTCGATTTTACCTGACTTAGGACGCAGAGAAGGGAAACGATCGAATGTCGCTTCATGTTGGAATATTGTCGGCTACTCGGTGGATTGGAAAATGAAAACCGTCTTGCCAGCCGCACTGTGTCGCTTATATAGGCGACTCTTCATGATCCCTTCACGGAATGAGAGATGACGGGCACATTGTTTGTTGTTGCGTAACTGGCGGAGAGGTGAAAGTTGGCGCGTATTGTCAAGCTCGAACCAAAAGTTTGTTATTAATCTCGTCAACGAAACTCTGGAGTAAAGTTGTGCAAAAGTTTTACGATTACGCGATTAGGAACCTCGCAAAGACACGACGCTGGATAGTCAAGAAAAAAAGAACCATAGGAAAGAAAGCTCGGCCTTTATGCCACTAACTGCTGGTTTAATCAGCTCTTTGTTGTAACTCGCTGCATTAGATACGCCTGATAACCAAACTTCTCCATTGATCAACCATAACTTTTGAACGATCCTAGTTTGATTTATTTCAACGAATAACTATTAACTCTCACCCGGATTAAACAAATTGATTAACTAATTGGATTCGCTTTTAGATTTATGCTCACTTTACTTGAAATTTTATATTTTCTTCGATTATTCTTTGCTGTAGATACGCAGCGAAAATTTTATATGAATAATTACTCTATTTTGTCATAACATGGTAACATTTTGAAAATCTCGAACATTTTTCATGCAAATGTGTATAAAATTTAATAATTTTCTTAATGGAAATAATTTTTTTGTACATAAAAAACTCAAAAAAATGTTTTTCAAAATCAGTATGACACTAAGTAAGGAAAAATGCTTTGAAATAATTGTTTTTTTTTGTTAAATACAAAATTGTAATGGATTTTTCAAACACTGTTCTTCCACAGATTCAATCACAAAAATTTGGCAAGCACATCTGGTTTGACATGATAATATAAAAAATAGTCTTTTACAGCAAAAAATTTGTTATAAAGATTCATTGTTTTTCCATTTGTTTGTTTCTACTAATAATATGGTTGTTATTAAGTAGTGATACATGTTGACAAATTTATGTCATACATGTCAAGTGAAAAATGTTACCACGGCAGTAGAGTCCATAAAAGTGTATTTGCAAAATGTGTTGCAATTTTATACTTGGCAAAAAAAATAATTTCACACCTTTTTTCCATTATTTGTCGTCCTTTTTTTACTTTTAAAAATAATTTTCCCGGTATGTTTCAACTTCTTTTTATCGAAAGAAAATGAATCATATTATAAAATATCACAGATGTGATTCCATTAACCTCAGCCTTTTTGAACCTTTTTTCGAATACGATAATTTTCATACATCTGAACGATTCTACGATTTTGAAATAGTAAGAGAATTGAGTCGCGTTTTTATTTGATCAAGGGGGATGCGACTTCTATTACGCATTTATAAGATTCAATTTTTCAATATCAGAAAGCTGAAATAAAGGATATAATAGAGCACCATTGAATTTACGAGTTTACATAGAACGAGACGACAGATCGCGATAAATCAAACGCCATTCAAAAGAAAAAAAAATCAATTTTATCCATACAAATCGATTTGGATTTCCAATTAAAAGTCGAGTTCGGTGCTATTTTGAAAAGATTTTTAAAGAATCAGCCAATTAATTAAATCCCAGTGTAAATATAGATATTTCGATATGCCGATTTTGTTTTTTTATCAAGCAACGTCAATATACATAATCTTGTATTTGATTTCGAGAGAATAAATTCAAAATTTTCAATGTAATATATTATTATTTGAAAGAACATACATATTTAATGGAAAAGAATTTTAAAACGAGGCAGGCAACCCCTCATTCACGACTAACAGTTTGATCATGCCGAACAAGAGTGAATGGTATTGATCAATTTATGTCGATTCGATTTGATTTGAACAGTTTGAGAGTCAATCTAATTTCGAAAGGTCGCTTACATAGCATACCGTGTACACAGGATCGTTAATATATTTTCGAAAATATACTTTTGCATCTTCTATGCAAATAAATTTGATACTCCAACGTTTGATAATGTTTTCATTAACAGAAATAGATATTGACAGATAGACGTGAAGCATCGACGATGGACGTTTCCTCTTGAGTTTCCAATATTTGTCTTTTGATCATATTCGTTCACAGAATTCGGTTGACTCCTAAACTGAATATTCAAAAAACAATCTTTTATGAATATCAAAGGCAGACTAAAGAAGGGAATATGTATATGTTTTTTACATAATTACCAGCAGACACTAAAATCATTTTTTAAAATTTGAATTCAGTCATCCTTTTTGATTCTCTATTACTTTCAGTTATTTACATAAACGCTTCGTTTTTTTTCACAATATGATTGCAGATTTTATATTGTTCCATTTAATAAATTGTATTCTATCTTTTGATCCATTTATTTTTTTTCGATGTTTTTGCTCGCAGAGTTATTTTTCTCTCACTTCAGGTAGATTTTTCAATTTATCTCGTAATAAAACTCCCATCTCATACTCTAAAATGTGCTTATGCATTCATATGGAATAAAGCAAGCAATCCATCTTTTTTTCCTACTATTTATTTCTCATTTTTTCTTTTCCAACCACACATTGTATATACTGTTTGTTTCCTGAATATGAAGTATATGTATATAATCGATCCATCATGTAGAAAACAGTCGTTTGGTGAGAATTTTTTTCCTTTTACTTTCTGAAATATCTTTTCTATTGAGTGGCAAATAAAATTTATTAAAAAAATGGGAACATGGTAAAAAAATTCGACTAACATTTAATGTCGTTCATAGCCTTTATTTAAACATTTGTAACGAATGGAATAATTATTTTACAATAATTTTTCGTCGGTCGTCGTTTTAAAAAATTGTCCTTGGTCCTGTGATAAAAGATAAAATCCGTTTAGAACCAGCGTCCAGGAGGAGATGAACCAGAATTTGTGTTGACATTCGTATTAGCATTTGCACTGGTATCACCGCCGAATCCCTGCATAGGAAGCATTGATTGATGAGGAAACGCCGCGGGTGGATAAAAGTTGGGTGGGAATCCACCACCAGGCATCATGGCAGGAGGGTACATTGAAGATGCACCATATGCCATAGGACCACCAAATCCTCCCATTCCACCGTAACCTAACATAGGAACTCCTGAGACTCCCAGTTGTCCCTAAAAATTAATTATAAACATTTCTTCGCATCGTCGTACTTAGAGATATAATTTCTAAATGCCTACGAGGTATCAATACTTTAGAACATAAAAATGCTTTTTTCCAATTATTAAGGATGTAGTGGTCAAAATCGAAAATGATGGAAAATTTTATACAATATTAAATAACATCTCTAAAAAGTTGTGTAATCATTTCAGAACGATTAGGAAGCTCTTCATTAAAATATTCATTATTAAAAATGGCTATTTTTTTGTACCCTTTCTCGTAAGAGCATGTGTTTGAAGTTGCTATTTTGTATAATAAATATTTCAGTAACGAGCTTCTTAATTTAAGTGAAATTTTACACTGATCTTTGTATGTCATTAAAGAAGCTTCATCTCATTTTTCAAAAATATTTCATTATTTTTTTGTGCAATCAGATAGGTAGTAAACCTGTCATTGAATGATCTTGAATTTTAAATATGTTCTTCTTCAATTAATTTGCTGCAACTTTTCTTAATAAATGTTTACTCTCAAACAACTTCGATTGCTCTATTTAAAATACATAAAAAATGATAAAAATTTCAATTTAAAAAACGTACCTTCAATTTATAAATATTCTTATCACAATGGAAATACGTTTCCATTAAATGCAATTTCAAACTTAATTTAAAACGAATAATATTATCGAGTCGATATTTAAAGTATTTTATAATTATTTTACCCTGGCTAAGGCGAACAATGCGAAAAGGCCAAAAAGCAGGACAACGGTTTTCATGGTTGATTCTGGTTGGTGACGTGCCGAATGTCGGTAAATTTGTTGATCAAGTAGGATAAATATCTCAATAGACTTCGCTTGAGGAATATCACTATTGGACGAAGGTAGCCTGGAGCTTAAATAGTCGAAAGCTCCTGGCTATTTGGGTGAGAGAGGTGACGTTGGGAATGTAAATTGCTTGTATCGCGAAGTAATAAACATAAAAGAGTGTCTCGTAAATCTTCTGAGGAGGGGGGGTAAGGGGTGAGTCATTTCTCACTTGGGTAGAGGAAGTTGGTGGTCAAAGTGTATGGGCGGGAAAGAGGGTTTTCGTATAGTTACAAAACATCCTCTAACTTGAACCCCGATAACTCTTCTATATATCTGTATAGCTCTTTCTCCTTGCGACTTTAATTGTTTAACTTGTTCGAATTGCTTTATACTCCGCTTAACTCTCGGTATTAATCATCTCTATAACGGACAAACGACCGTATCTTTCATGAACAATCAACTCTGCAACTAATAAAATAACTTTTTCCCCAGTAACGCTTCATTGGCCTCCTTTTAATCCAATATTTATTCTTAATTGAGCATTGCTCATTCTTTTCCATTATATTCTGCTTCTAATGGTACTTACTTTTTTCTTGCATCATTCTTCTTCGACATCATTCATAGTATATTTCAAATATATTTTTACCAAAAGTCAAAAAATATTGAAAAGTGATAGATAAATTGAAAACTAACAAAAGCTCGTATCATACGTTCTTTCCAATAAAATAATAAACTTTGTAATAAACTAAAATATACAAACAATAAATCAACGAAATTATATTCAAGGTATAGCTATTTTTAATATACATATATTTATTTTTGAATGTGCATTATTTGAAGATAATTAACGCAATTGCAAAAAATTGTAACGATGGATTAAATTAAATTGATTGCATTGTCTTTATTTTTTAAAAGAAAGAAAACACCGAAGTAGAGCGAAATTTGATGTTCTATTAAAAGTTTATTGACGACGAGAAAAGGGAGTGAATGCTTGTTACAATTTACTTTTATCGTTACTTAGATTTATCGTCAGTTTATATCTCTCTCTTTCTCTTTCTTCTCTATCCTTCTCTTTCACCATACGATAAAGATGAAATAAAAAGGTTTTATCGCAGAATGATGAGATTTGGAAGCGTGAATTCGTTAAGCTGAGTTTAAACGATTCGGTTTCGGTTGTTCTCGCATCGTTCTTGATCGAGAGCTTCTTCCGCCCGTCTTAAAACTTTTTGACGATAAGAAAGGCTTATAAGAGCGATTGCGGAGGTAAATCCGGAATACGAAACGGGCAGTGCAGTGTTTGCTTTGTACTCTTAACTCGGAATAAAAGATTTTTAAAATGTTACATTTCGGAATTTTGGTTATAATAGCTTCAACTGCAATCCAGGTAATTATTTACATCTAATTTTTATTTTTATTTTAATTATTTATGCCAGAAATAAAAGTGTGCCCCGTGCTTCTGTTTTTATTCGACAAATCATCGTGGTTTCGAAGTAAACTTATCGTATCTTGCCTTGATTATTTTTTTTCTTTTGCGGTACACAAAACAAATGGAGGCTCTGAAAATTAGAGCTAGTGGACTTTTAGTTTGCACGTCTTTTCTTTTCATTATGAAATTCAACGACTACAGAGAAGAAATAAAGAATAAACGATATTGAATCATGAATTGAAAATCAATTTTGTTTAAATGATACCAACTGCATAAAATTTATGTCAGACCTCAATTACATCTAAACACTTACTGTCACCAAATTTGAAGCAGTTTCTCCATCTGGTTCTTCAATTAGGAAACAAAAGCCCAAGTTTGTGCATAAAAATCAAGCAAAATAATAATAATATTATTATAATATTGAAATATTGAACTAAAAAGCTTTTTATCAAAGACTATATCGATTTGAAGTCACTTTATGGAAAAAAAAATGTAGAGAGCGACAGTTGTACCTTGCATAAAGCATTTGATTTTTCTGTAGATCATGTGATCAGATAAGTAGCATCGAAACCCATTGAATGAATGGAAACTAACTGAAATTGGAACTACTTCAAACGAAATGAAAAACATCCATCAGATTTTCTTTTTACATTTCCAGGATTGGATGATATTATGAAGAATAAAAACGAAGTAGATTGAAAAGTATTTAATGGAAAATTGGTTTTAGTGGTTTGGAAGTGGAATATCGACTGAGGCATATGATGCATATGGATTTGGAGGCGCATTCGGGGGAAGAATGCCAATGGCGGGTGGAATGGCAGCAGCTGGTATGCCCTATCCTCGCGGCGTCATGCCCGGTCATCCGGGTGCTTTACCATTTGGTTATCCATTTCCGAATTACCGATCTGCTTATCCCGTTGTCCAAGCCCCTATTTCCCCGGTCATTCCCGGTTTACCGACCAAGGACAACGATAATTCTAATACGAACGTCAACATAAATAGCTCATCTTTCCGCAGGAGTCTTTCCTCCGCTGGCAAGGAGTAAGCATTTTTAGTAGCTTCCAAATCACTATATCTGTTATTCTTTACTTTCACATCATTCTCTGAACCTCTAATTTAAAATTTGAAATTTTCGAATTATTTTCTCACTAGACAAAGCAATGTCAATACCAACAGCAACACCAATGTCATAAGGTACGCTTATTTTCATTTTTTTTTAATTTCTTCTTGTCTTTCGGTTATTTATGTTTCCATGTTATTTGAAAATAATTTCTATTGCTTATCCTGTAAATACTCTTCACTGAAAAATTATTTTTATGTATATAAATTCTGTGTTTAGCTAAAATCTACGGAAATGAGAATCAGATAAACTGGATTAAAATCTCTCGACCGAACACCCGCTTCAAGTTCCAAATGGTTCGTGTAATATTAATTCTGCTACGAAATAAAAAAAGTATATATCGTATTTTCCTTTGATTTAATTTTCTGAAATTCACGTGCTTTCCGTGTATCCTTCTTTTATGAATATTTTTTTAATGAACTATTGAAAAATGCAATTCATTGAAAAGCGTCGAATAACAATAAATACTTTTCATGGTTACGTTTCTACTGTTTCATAATCAACAGTTTTAATCTTTTACCAAATTAACCATTTTTATCCTGATTCTCTGTTTATCCTCTTTATCGAGTTTTATGCATTATCCCTCTCTATGCACACAATATATTTTTTCATTATTTACTCGTTTTCCGAGTGTATATAGTTTTTCATGTGGAAAATATTCAATTTTCGCCCTTATTTAACCCTACGACTCTACGCTATCTGTATAATACAAATACCCTACTCTGGGGCCATGCTTATCCCAGCCCTTTAAATCGATGTAGCCTACATCTTCATTTATCGAACAGAAGTTAATTTTATTTCACTTTATCGTACAAATCCTGAAAAATGAAATTAACAACTGGGAAAAGATCTCATATTTAATCTTTTTTAAGTGAAAAAACAAAACTTTCGAAATTCCAAAATCGAACCAAAACATATTCCAATTTTCTGAGGTTTAGGAAGATTCTTCATACATTCGTTACCTGATTGATCTATATATTTATTCCTTGGGGACGCCAAGACCACAAATTTTACCTATGTGAGGTTGCTTCCTGACAAGCATCTTTCTCTTTCTCCCTCCATTCTTTTTCTTATGCTCGAGGATACTTTATCTCCCAATTTCTTTTTGTTTTTGAATATTTTCGTAAACATGAAATAAGCAATAAGGAAGTAATAAAGATGTTCTGGAAACGTTAACATTTCGCAAAAAAAAATGTAAAAATATAATGTATATTTATATACTATTTTCATGAGAAAAGCAAAAAGGTAGGTTTGGCTTGGGCGCTTGTCCTCTTTCAGCAGCGCGCCTTTTACATCGCATAGCAGCTTTACGAGAGCGTAAACGCCCAACTCGAACCTATACCCAAAAACGTATCGATTACTCGTGTCTCTTTTCCCTCCTTTTTCAGATTTATTCTCGCAATTGTGTATTCGCAGCCTTCACGCTCTTCAATTATAAATATAATACAAAAGAAAATTTTTTTAAGCAGATTCACGAGTTTACCACGTAAATATTGTTTTTGAACATTTTTCGCAAAAATTTGGCGTTTAATATGAGTTTAATATGATACTCAACTAGTGGCAGAATTTCAATAATAATCATCTCCTGGAAATCTTGATATTTACCTTTGAAAATCGCATTTTTTTGTGACTTATCATAAGAACCGTGTTAAAGTATTCCTTGCATGTAGGGGCGGATTTTGCAGGGGCTAAACGAATGTCCTTAACGAACTTTCTTAAAAAATTGTTAATACGATTGTTAAATTACATAAAAATGATAATAATTTAATAATTATAGATATTATATACAATATATTATCTAAAATTAAACATAATTTTATATTTACTTTTCAAATTATTATAAAATTACATTTTTGAGGTTATAAAATTCTTCTATGTTTCATGACCCTACATTTTTATGTGATAAATAATTTCTTCTCGTTAAAATCTATTCATACTATAGTTTATATCCCTTGTTTGAAGAAAATAAATAGATAATAAATTTGAAGATAGTAAATTTTACAAATGAAGTTGTGGTGAAACGTTTCTTCCATTAACACCTATGCTAAAAATCTTAATTTCAAAAATAAAATTCTCTGTCAATACCTCGATAACCTATCTTTTTTCTACAAAACACGTGCTTAATAAATTTATTTTTAATCATTTAAAAAAATAATTAGGCCATTCTAAAGATCTTTATCTCGTGCAAGGAATGCCTTATTAAAAGTTACAATTTTTCACAATGAATGTTTCAATATTTGCACGATAAAGCTTCCTTAAATTTTAAGAATATTTTAATGTTATATCAAAAAACGTTAATTTTAATTTTCGCCAGATTATCTTCAAAACAATTGCACTTGATGATTTTTTACTATACGCGCAAAATGAATGCGAGCAGACAAACAAACGCGTGAAACTTCTTGAAAAATTTTTTAAAAACGAATTTGAATAGGAGCTAATAAATTACTCCAAATAATAATGGAAGTTCACTATCGCACTCTTTTAGTGATTTTTTTTTGCTTGATAAATGAGAGGAAGAGATATTGAGTTATCGAAGTGCTGAATCTGCAATACGAGGGATGGTAGATGGAAATAGGGAAAAATGAAAAAAAAGGATGGTATCGTGTGTATGATTTTTTTATCCGATCATCAAGGATGCGTAGCATCCTTTATACGGCGACTAATCTTCTTACGAAGCTATCGCTCTTCCTTCTGACAAAAACTCCCGTAATAACGGAATTAGAAAGTTTGATCAAGATTATAAGGTAATACCGACTGAGACGCAAAGCACGCAAAAAATAAGGGATTGGAGAAAATCAATATTGTTCTCTCGAGGTTAATTTTTTTTTCCGGTCTCTTGATTTAACCCCAGTCAAGAATTTGTCGCGTATCGCTGTTGAATTTTAATAATCTTAAAAATGCGAACGAAGGTCATTGTTTTTACATAGTGTAGTTTGAATAATCGCGAGTTCTACCAACTTCATTTATCCTTTATCTTTTTTTTTTCGTCGGATTATATCGAACGATTTTTCGGTACAAGCGAAGGGGATGATTTGCGTAGGTCGATTGCGTGTAGGGTCGAACCGAGACGAAATTTTCCGTAAAATATTTTACTGGATCATCAGTTTCGGGAAAATAAAAGAAAAGCACTGTGTTTTTCTCTCCCTTCAAGGGCTTTAGCTACACTCCCTTCAAGCTGGCACAGAAGCTATGTTTGTATATCTGTTTTCTTTTTTTTTTGTTGATTTGTTGTTTCTCAGTCTTTTTATTTTCTCTCTCTCGTCGTTTTAGCGATAAGTCTTCTTTTTCTTCTTCTTTTTCGTCTCTTACAATTACAAAGACCAAGGTCTCAATGACGGAAAGACGTGAAAAAACAGTTACCACTATTTCTCAAGGACCTCCTTCATTCTTTTCTCCTCATTTCGTTCTCCCACTTTTTTCCCTTTCTCTCTCTCTCTCTCTCTCTCTCTCTCTCTCTCTTCCCTTTACTACCATCTGCATTTTCTTTTAACCTTGGCTCACATATAGCAATTTTGACGTATTCCTTTGGAAAATAAAGCTTCTATTTATTCTAGACTTCGATTTTTTACATCGCTATCCAATATTTGTTTTTGATTCAAGCTAAATTTCTTATCGATTTGTTTCAATTTTTTTCTTTCTTAATCTCAAAATTTACAATTTTTTGTATTGTTCTCCACGCTCTCTGTCCTTGAGGAATTATACTTTTAAGTTGAAGATAATTTCTTTTCTGTAAGGTTGTACGTCCATGACAGTCGAATCAAAAATTTTTATTTTAGTTTTTCTCCGTACCATGTGCTTTTACAGCTTAAGCTTATTAGAATAAATTGTTAATAATTAATTCAAGAACAGCATACTTAAAATTCAAAGTCATCCATGGTGTATCTATGAAAATTAGGAAAAACATTTTTTAAGGATTTTTTAAACTTTTTGGAAGTCAAGATATCGAGAGTTGAAGATTGCAATATTTAACACGTGCTGTTATGGGAGACTAGAAAAAATTGTGATTTTCGATAATAAATGTCTCGAATTTTGTGCAGAGAAACTTCTTAAAATTTAATATAGATATGCACGTATCATCAAAGATAATTTATGCAAAATAAAAACAAATTCCTAAAAAAATCGTTACGTGGATATACTACCTTAAGAGCATACGTTCGAGATATTTTAAGAAACACAGAAAATTACTTCTATTCTTATACTTTCGAGAGATAATTTAAAAATATGATTTCCAATGTTGGAAATTAAAAAAAAAATTTGCTAAACTCTTCGAGGAATGGATCTCATCAAAAACATCAAAACTATATATAAAATTATAAAATGAGCCTCAATCGCGAGAATGAAAAAGACTCATCTCCACTACCTGACATCTGTTAGCAATATTTTACAAAGAAACTAAATACGCCAAACAACTCTGATTCACGTTTGATTGGCTCGGAGCCAAAACAAGTGAGCATACTAACATTTTCAACTCAACTGCTCCCCCTATACCTTGGACCGACCATTTTTATTTTTTCTCATAAAACAACGGATTTGTCTTTCTATAAATATTCATATACATATACAACATACATACATATAATCCCAGCGAAAATGTTATTTTTTAATTTTCAAACCAATGAATATATACATATTTTTAACATAGTAATTTATTAATAATTTAAAGAGTGTTGGATGTTTTTCTAGTTATACACAGTAACAATTATTTATTATTCGTATGATTGAATGTTTGTAACTTTGTCGAGGGTTTTGAAAGTTGGTAAAAGAGTCAGTATAGGCGAGGTAAAAATATGAGATTCGAAGAGTTGTTCAATCCAAAGATCTGGTTGACCCAGGAGTGACGGGAGAGAGATCGATAAAAGAGTTTCTTCCTGAGATTTGTTCAGAACTTTCGGAAGTTGGAGTATCCTCGAAGCTGGTAAGAAAATCTTTTTGAAGGTCAAAAAGACTTTTGTTCCTGTTATCTCGGATGGAAATGGCGCAGAAAATGGCAGCGATCCAAGTAAATGAACCGAATAGCCACATAGTTATCGGTATACCAAGATAGATTGCCATTTTGGAAAAGGTCAATGTCGCTACGAGAGACAGGGCCCAAGTGACAAAGGCGACGCTCGTCGCACCTGCCAGTCTAATCTTCATTGGGAACGTGTCGGCGAACATCGACCATGACAGTGGTCCGATTCCCAGGTTGAATGCCATAAAAAAGAGACTTATCCACGTTGGTGGCATCCAACCAAACGTCTCGTCCCACAATTCAGGATCCGTGTCTCTTACATTGAAGTACCAGCCTGTATATTTAAAACGAAGAGTGTGTATTAATAGAAGAGAAAAAGATTGGAAATGGTGGAAAGGCTTGAAAAATAGCGCCACCGTACCGAGTAAAATAAGAAAAAGTCCGGTAAAAGTCGCTGACAACGTCAATAAAACTCTTCTGCCGATGTGTTCAACGAGAAGAGTGCAGACTAACGACGATAATAATTGGAGTATTCCAACAACGAGGGTCAATTGTTCGCCGCTCAGATTTCCGGACCCTCCGTGATTGAATATAGCAAGCGCGTAGGAAATCATAGTATTTATTCCAGTGAATTGGTGAGCAATCATGACACCATGACACACAGCCATCGACCACCAAACTTTACCACGTTTCAATATTCTGAAACCTTCCTGTTAAATTTGATTTTTTTATGTCATTTTTATTGTACATGTTATTTAAATAGATTTAGATTTAAATGTTATTTAAGGGGGTAAGCCACTCTAGAGAGACCGAAAAAATAGGCTTTTTGCGGATTTTTTTTTAGAAGTACTACAAAATAAATGGAGATTATAAAAAAAGGGTGTTTATTATTCATATAAGTGACTGTACAAAATAATTTTTTTGAAGCTATTTATTTCAAAATGGCGGCTGTGCAGCGTTTTTGACACAACGTCTCTGTTTTTCCATCAGGGTCCATAGCCGGACAAATAGCTCCTGTAATTTTTGAATTATAACGAGCCTCTCATTTTTTTTCAATTATATATAATAATAGCTATAGAAGTACCTAGAATTCTTTGAATTTATTGATTTTTGGCAAAATGGCACACTTCTAAAGTGGAAAGTGAAAAATTTGCCTAAAAAATCGTCAGATAATTTTTAATAACAAATGAACTATGCGATATAAAAAAAATCCTACGTAATTCCATAGACAATATATTTTTCAAGATATATTCCAAATTTCAAACAAATCGGTAAAAAATTGTCTGAGTTACGTTTCCTGCCAACTTAAAAAAAGCAGTTTCGAGACAAACGAGTTTGAAGTTTTGAATTGACTAACTGCGGACCAGGCAGCCTTGTACTAAAATTCAAAAAACAAGTACTTAGCGATTTTTTCCAGCCATAATCTTTTGGAACATCATTTTTGAGGTCCTAGGGGATCATTTAAAAAAAAATCGAATTTTCGGAAATTCTAGAGTGGCCTACCTCCTTAAATAGATTTAGGAATAAAGTTTATAATAGTTACTTCAGATCCTAGTTGCTGAATTTTGACAAGTTCGGTAAATTGTTGAAGCTCATCCTGACACTGGTAGTCTTTTCCTCGATAAAATTTCAATGATTTCGTCGCTGCGTTAAAATCATTATACTTTATGTAATAAAGTGGGGTCTCAGGTAAAAAACTGGCCAGGGCTATGGGAGCAGATCCAAGGGCGCATATGAGACTGTATCGCCAAATACTGTCATTCTCTTTCAGAACGTATGCAACCGAAAAAGCGTACGTTATTCCAAAGGTAATCAGTAATTGAAAGAACGCAAGTAGAGAGGAGCGAATTCTTTTATCTGCAATCTCAGCGATGTACAGAGGCGTTACTACGCTGAAAATTCCACCGACGAGGCCACATATTGTCCTACCGATTATCAATAAACTAACCTGAAAATTCGATCAAATTATTTATTTGCAAAAAAAAAGTAAAATTGGCCTCATTAGTTATTCTGTATAATCTCAATAAAATCAATACTCCCTTACGAGTTGTAATGAATGTGGGTGTGTTTATAATATTGAAAGTCTACACGAATTTTGAGTCTGGGTTCTAAATGGAAAGTTTTGATTTTTTTACGTAATAAATAAAGGGAAAAATAGTTAATTTGGTCAAAGTTTATTTTTGTAGAAATCAGAATGATATTTTTTATTTTATGAAAAATAACCTATTTTCTCATAAATTTATTGCAAATTACAAATAGACAATTTTAGTTTTGCAATCAAATCATTTTTATTCGAAAATAATAATTAGTAATAGACTAAAAAAGCAAAAAACTAGAAAAAATTAATATTTTTTGTATATTTTATCAATGTTTTTTGACGCTATAACAAACTTAACGCTGTATCATTTTCCCATATAAAAATTAAGCTTACTCACTGTCCTAGTTTTGAAAATATTTACCAACGATTATTTTGTTCGACAACTACCGTAACACATGAGAAATAAGGTGTCCATTTTGAATCTGAATTTCAAATGGGAAGGTTAAAATAAGACTTTTATAAGCTTTACAAAACTTAAAATTTATTTCCAGAGAAAATTTTAGTGCTTCTCATTTTGATAAAATCATTGCAAACAGAATGAAACGAATCAACGTCCTGTTTATAATAGCACAACGCAATTTTTTGACTCTGTTTCATCCAGAAACTCTTGGTAAAGCTGTGAAAGTTGAACAAATATTCATTAGTAGGCTCTACGTAAATAATAGGCCACTTGCAATCATTTTTATTCAAAGCGCTACCACTACCTGCTTGTACTATTAACCAAAAACTTCAGAACTCACTTCTCGATGTAAAACAGACAAAAACATACTTTATAAGGCAGTACTAAAGATTATGCATCTATGCATTTAAACAGAAGCCCAAAGAAAAAAAAATTTGTAGACTTGTGTAATAAGTAGAAAATTAAATATTTTTTAACATACCGAATGATGAGAAAATAAAAATATGAAGATTAGATAAATGATACAAGATAATGCGATAATAATTTGTTCGGAGGATTGTAGTTGTTGAAACGTTATTAACCTGCTGATCAGCAAAGCAGATAAAGGCCCATCCTATCATGTTTATGGGAATAGTGAAGCACATCAAACTGGTACGACTAACCACTCGAACAATCCATGGAACGAGTAACACACCAAGACATGCACCAGCGTTCACGATAGCTCCAACTAATCCTATTTCAGTTGGGCTCGCTTTCAGTACGCTTCTCAAAATATCCCCGGCACTCGAGTTCCATCCTAACGATATGCCCAGTGAAAATCCACCGAGAGATACTGCTGAAAAATGCCAATATTTATTCCTCAAAAGTTGTGTCAAAAGGTACATCAATGGCAATCGTGGAATCACATTTTTTAAAACACCCTATTCAGAGCGTAATATCCTTCGGGATTTCATTAAAAATATTTCCACTTGGATATAATAAATCTGCGATATTTCGCATAAATATGGATTATCCGTAAAAAAACACAGCAAGGAAATAAATTTACAAAAATAAGTTATTGGCGGTCGTAAAAATAGCTCGCTGTGAATAGAAGGGAAATGAAAATAGAATATATTTTGACGCGTATACCGACCTACCAGAGCACCGATGTATTGATTGATTCTTTTCGGACGAGAATTCGCTGGAACCGCCGTTACCGGGATCGATGTCATTCCTGTCAATAATTTGGTAATTTGACAGGAGACGAAAAAACTGCGACGAACAACTTCTCACCCTACCTAACTAAAATCTTGAACTAATTCACGTTGAATCTCGTTTTTTTCCTTTCCTCTGTTTAACGCAAAGAGGATTTAAGGCGGTTTCTTCGTATATAACTGAATAAGAAAAGCCTCGATTTCGTGACTTCCAGGCAAAAATTCGTCGCAGCGTGTTACTGTTCCTTATCCGAGGTAACTTCAAGTGCATCGATAAGCCGTCTCCGTTTCAATCGATCACGGTTTGTCGCTTGAATGTTTTATGCTCGCATGCATATGTGTCGGTAGGTGTGGGTGAATGTCAAAAACATGCATGCTCGCTTGCTCGCACGCCACATTATTTGCGAAAGAAATGCCTTTTCCTGTTTTGTTAAAAGGAAGTTGTGACGGAGTGTCAAAGTCTGGAGAATTGCCTGAAAATATATTTATTCGATAGAAAATAAAATTTGCTTTCCAATAAGCACGGAATTTATTTAGGTTACTGAACTTTCTGTGAAGAAATATATATTTGCAAATTACAAATTTATACGATAATTTTGCTTCGCGTATGGGGTATGCGTATTCATTTGAGCAATTAACATATGCAGACACTAGAGAATTATATGAATTTTTGATATGATGTTCCTAGGAAGGTATTATTAATGATATCAATAAAAAGTGAGGTAAAATAGAAAAAATAAGAAAAATTTATCGAGCTAATCGACAGTTCACTGTGTCCAACCTCTTTCGTATTTGTTCAAAAGAGTGTCTAATTTTTAAAAGTATTAATTAATTCAAAACACATTATTCTTTTGAAACGCATTAATAGAAGAGAATCTCGTATGAAAAAGTCAATAAGATAAAACTTTCTTCAAATTGACTTTTTTTTATAATTTTAATTTTCCAATAGTTGTTGTATTGACTACTCTGAAGTTATAACCTCCTTAAACAAAACTGATGGTGTACGGATTTTCGTTCTCGCATCGCCGCCACCGACGATATTTCCACCCTCCACCCCCATTATTCCCCATGTTCGATACTTTCGCCATTTTTTATTTTTCAATTTGACCTAATTCCTATTCCGCCGTTATTCTTCCCCATGAATACAATCACTTCTAATTGAATCGTTTCACTCGAATCTTTCGGGCCTTTGACACGATAATTGATATTTCAATATGACCTCCGGGCACTTCATTCTGTCAGCATTTAAAAGCATAATTTAATGATGATATAAACAGCATTATAACTTCGAGGGCGAATCCAAATCGAGCGTTATCCCTCATATGGTGAAATATCGAAGCACATAGCCTACAATATTTGCGACATCGACAGAAATGAAAGGAATGGATATAGCGTGACTATACATGCAAAGCTTGTTAAGGTAGTTCGGAAAAAAAGTAAAAGTCAAGTTCACGAGTGCAACACATTTATTGACTTTCCGAATGCTTCAAAAAGAATGAAACATATTGCTAAATAAATATTTTTGTTTATTTAAATAATTGGAACAAATATTATAACTATTATTTTTATGATTTATTGTAAACAATTGTAATTGAGTTCTCAGTTGACCATAATGATAATTACACGAAATTTTTAGCAGAAAATAGCTGCCCATTTGTCAGAGTCGAACTTCTATCAACAAAAGGACAATAATCGTAAATATTACATATTGATAATGGATTTGCAAAAAAGTCATATTGGATAAACATAAATAAAAATGTAGTAATGTTAGAAAATAACAATCAATTGTAAAAAAAATCGCAAAGAAAAACGAATGAAAGCTTTTGATAGAATAAGAGAACTGCCATATAGTAGCATTCTAATTGCTTCAATCGATGTCAAAAAACTGAACTGTAAAATGCTTACAATTCCAATCGATCGACTAGAATATTTTTCTTTTTTTGTTTAAAATTCTCTCATAAATATTTATTTTTCTAGTCACATGTTTGAATTTGTATTGTGCTACAAACTTTGTTGATTAACTTGTGTTTATCTTCATATTAATTTCTCGTGTATATTGTTTGGTTGAATAATCGTGAAAACATAATACTGCTTACATTTTTAATTAATTTGGAATACTGTGTTCTCAAAACCTGATATTTTTTTCGGTCTTCATAAACATTAGTAAGTTTGTTCTTTTAAATAATAGTGAAAACATCACTGCTTACATATTTCGAGATGAATTTGGAAGACTAGAAGTCTGTGTTATTAAAATTTAATATTTCTTTCGGTTTTCAGAAACACTGGTAAATTTGTCTGGTTAAATAATAGTGCAAACATCACTGCTTACATTTTTGAGATGAATTCGGAAGACTATAGAAGTCTGTGTTCTCAAAACCTGATATTTTTTCGGTTTTGAAAAACACTGGTAAGTTTGCCTGGTTAAATAATAGTGAAAACATCATTGCTTACATTTTTCGAGATGAATTCGGAAGACCATAGAAGTCTGTGTTCTCAAAACCTGATATTTTTTTTCGGTATTCGAAAAAATAGATAAAAAAATGGTATATGGAGCGAAAAAAATGATTTTCTTTTTATTGGAAAGAAGCAGAGGGGTACAACGCGCGGTGTAGCGTGTATGTCGCATTGAAGCAAGTGGGGCGAGTGGCAAAGAGAGGGGTATCAGAAACCACTTGATTCTGACAATTGTTCGTGGTTCTCTTCAGCCGTTTCGTCGGTCGAACGTATGCCTCGAGGTCGTTCGAATATCGTCTCGTTTCACTAGCCCCCTCCTGTTGGGCGTCAGTAGCCAGCCCCACTCCGATTACTCGATGGCTCTCGTGCGAGGTTCATTCAAGCTTGCTCGACGGACTCGGCTTGGGAGACTCAGTAGTCGCGGCTGACTCGCCACACAGTGGTTACCTCTCCCGTGCAAACGTATCCGGTTCAAAACAACAAACACAACAACCAAACGTATAAATGAAACAAAACGTCGCGTGCTCTTTCCCTCGCTCATTTCTTCTACCCTCACCCCTCCTTCCCTCTCTCTCTCTCTGTCTCTTTTCTCTCTCTCTTTCTCTTCCTATTTTTATATTTCTTTATTATTTATCTGCTGAGAGAAGTAAAAAAATATTGTCTTTCAACAGCAGTTTTGTTTTCTCAAATTTTTCATTCTTACAGAATTCGTATAGCTGAGCGCTGTAATATCTCTGACGCTTTTACTTTTCATTTACATTTTTCACCCTTTGTCTTTATTTATTATTGCAAATCCAGTTTGTTTACGCGCGCTTTTATAATCTCTTCAGTCCGGAACTTTGTAATGCTTCTTTGCGTTTCGCTCGAGTTGGCAGAATATTGGAAAAATAGATGTTTCTTTCTTCAGCGTTCAGTCGTTAAAGAAATATTTGAATGGCGAGAGTCAATACCGCTCGGCGAATTTTTTAGAGTCGGGAAAAGAGTCCGTGATGAAAAAATGTGACAGAAAATAGAACATCCGGGATGTGCAGCGATCCAAGAATATTTCATCGAATCGTGTGTATAAAAATGACGGAGAAAAACTTTGGTTTTCTTTGTCGTAAAGGTGATTGTTGTTCGTTTTGCGAGCTTCACGGTCAAGAATGCGTTGAGTGTGGTCGACAAGGGAAACGTTATAACGATGCGTTCTTGAAGTGAAAATAGCTATTAAGTTGCGGCCAAGAACAGCGTGAGTGAGCGAGGGCAAGAGACAGATCGACAGAGTGTGTGTATGTGCGTTTTCAGACATACATTTTTTTTCTCAGTTTTTATCCTCTGTTTCTACGCTTGTTAAAATAACAAATAACCTGCTTTCTATCACCAGATATCGTGCGATATGAAAAAAAAATAACAAATCCAACGAGCTATTTGTCCAAGAATCCTCATTCGGTCGCAATATTATTTTCCAAAAATAAATAAAATCATCGAGTGTTGGTAGTGTCAAGAACGAGTTTTCGAAATGCAGAAAGCGAGGACTTTTAAAATAAACATGGATACAGATATATATTTTTTTCTCAATTTTTATCGTCTGTTTCTACGCTTGTTAAAATAACAAATAACCTGCTTTCTATCACGAGATATCGTGCGATATGAAAAAAATAACAAACCCAATGAGTAATTTGTCCAAAAATCCCCATTCGATCGCAATATTATTTTCCAAAAATAAATAAAGTCATCGTGTGTTGGTAGTGTCAAGAACGA
>JAPYYW010002108.1:0-22771 GCA_030522545.1 Cremastinae sp. A BG-2022a | reverse complement strand
CATCGTGTCCTTAACAAATTTCGATTCCCTATACTTTTAACACGTAAAACTTCATTTATTTTCGCCATTTACAAATGGCTACAGCCAACCTCCTTAAAGTAGTTCGGCTGTTTGAACAAGTACGGTGAATATTCACCAATTTTTGCGGTTAATGATAGTTCGAAGTCCTCGGATTATAGTAAGCACATTTTCGGGGCCTCTTGCCTGGCTAAATATTGAATGATTTCATTTTTAAATTTTGATTTTAACACAGTACCTTATGAAAGAACTCGTAATAATGTAAACTGTAAAAAAACTAATCGGTGATTGAGCTTCAGAGAAGTTTCTGTCATACAGAAAAATGATAACATATTCTGTTTATTTCAAGAAAACATTACTTTACCGTGCTTTTAAAAAAGAAAACATTAAAAAACTTCTGTTTTTGCCGTTTCGGAAGCGGATGGCAGACATTGCATTGTACTGTAGGAACAGCTGATACAATTTTTGAAGCTTTTTAGTATATTCACGTGATAAAAATATTTTTAATTCAAGTTTTTATTAATTTTATTAATAATTTAGACTTAAATTTAATCAATAAAATTAATTGTCAACTTGATTACTCGTATGACGGCCGAACTACCTTAAATCAACCAAGAATTTAGTTCCATTTGCAAAATAATATCGTTGAACGGGCAGTACGTTAACTGCACTCTTCACTTCTCTACTCTTGACATTATTTTTTCGTATTTCATCTTGAATGTGGCTGTTATAAAAAAATTCACTATTTTGGAATAAATTTACTCAAAAAGAAACTCTTCTGCTCTTCACAGACTGTCACAGACTAACCACCCTAAATGTGATAATTTCAAAGTATTTTATAGTATTTTACTAAAAAGTGATAACTTTTTAGTATTTTATTATAAAGTATCAACTTATTTATTGTAATTTATAAAGTATACACTATAAAATAACAATTTTATAGTAAAATGTTCATTTTAGTCTCTATTTTCGACCTGTACATATAGTTTTTATAGTACATAATTAAATATATGTTAAGTTTGAATTAACAAAATCTAATATTATTTTTAGAAACTAATTATAATACACAGTATTAAAAAATATATTTATTTACATGATAAACAAAATAGTTGTCACTTTATAGTGAAATATGTACCTTATTTTTCTCTCAGTATGCTGATAATGGTATTATATCTGGATGTATTCAGAATCTATAAATGCATTGAAAAAAAATTTTTAAAGGTACCAGAATAGTAAACTTGAATATAGTGCAACGAACTTTGTCAACTATTACAATGCCATTAGTACATTCAGAAACAGATAAGCTATTTGATGTCAAATTTATAATCTTCCAAACATTTCTGAATGGTGATGTACTTAAAAACCCATTGTATGTTTGTTTCTTCAACATTTAAAAGACCTAATTAATTCATTAATCTCATGATCACTTTTCACACGGAAATTACATATTTTTAAATTCACAAGATTGTGTTACGTATACATATATCTGTCATCTGGTACTATAATGGAATAGAAATTAAATTGGAATTTTATAAATTAATTTCTGCCAAATGGGATGATAAAAAATGTTGAAACTTGGAGTATAAATTGATTACATATTCAGTTTTACTTGAAATTTTTTTTTTCATTAATAAATCATAAAAAATCAAATATCATTAAACGATCTGAATGTGATAATCTGGTCGTAATTGTAATTAAAAAAATTTAACATATGTACGTATATCTGTAATCCCGGAATTAAAAAAAAATAAAGTTGTAAAAATTCATATTTTAGAGTTATCACAAAAAAATGTGAAATGTCTAGCTTAATTCCAACTATCTCGAGCTTGAAGTGGGTAATGCTATCAATCTTAGTGTGCACAAAAATATTTCTTTTTTTTTCATAAATTCGACCTTATTCAGTTTTATCGTTAAAAATAAACAAATTTATCGAATAAATTTATGAAAAATAACGTTATACTTTCATCGAGGAAGCGGAGAATATGTTTTCTCGGTTCAGTTACGGAGTAATTTTATTATATTTACCTCCGCATTAATCAATCGTCGATCTATATATCGACGAGTTTACAATGTAAAGCGGTCGTTAATACAGCTCGCCGGTAGCTCGATTCGCCATATGCCAGCGCGGATGTTGTTACCGTTTAACGAACAGTTACGACACACGTATGTCGAGCTGCTGCAGAAAAAAAAAATTGGACGAGCGAGTTTTCCACAGCTGGGCGCACGATTTTTCATTTTCACTGAAGACAAAATAATTTCCCTTTTTTTATATTATTGAAAAAACATTTTTTGTTGGAAAATTCCATTAATATCTCTATCTGAATGGATCATCAAATAATAGATATAAAAACGTGACATTTGTTGCCTGACGGAGATGTTTTGTCGACCAGCTAATTATGTTGCTAATTATGTTCAGAAATGTGCTAAACCGAGAAGAAAATTTGTTAGGATAAGGAAATTAGTTATTATCAATATTTTTTTGTGAAATTAAATCTTTTTACTAAACTGATATTTTTAAATTTTGAATGTAATTTTAATTAGATAAAAATTATTCGAAAAAATGTTGAATTTTGTTCACTTCTGGTTGATCGTAATTTAGTTACTATAATTACATACTTCTTTTATCAAGCTAAATAATGTATGAATTTCTATAAAAAGCTGTAAATGTAATGATAAAAAATGTATACATGTTGAATTGATTCATATACACTCAAAGAAAAGAATGACAAATTTTAGTATATAAAAGTGCAATTATACTAATTATTATGAAAATAATGATATATTCTGATTAAATTATATCCTAAATATACTTTATTTTATGATAAACATATAATTAGTTAAAAAATAATTATGATAAAATTCACTATCGTGATTTCTCTCAGTATAAGAAAATGTGCCAAGTGACCTCGCCCAAAGTTAAAAGATAGTATAATAAATAAAATTGAAAAAAAAATAAAATAAAAATGTTTAAAAATAAAATTAAAATAAATAAAATAAAATTTTTAAAGAATGAAATGAAAACAAATAAAATAAAATTTTTTAAAAAACAAAAAATACAATGAAAATAACGTGTGTCGCAAAAGAGAAAATGATGCATTACACTAAAAAATTAACAAAACCGAACTGATAATATTTCCGTCGGCATTGAAAACAAAATTGATTGACGTGTGACGGAAAATACGTTATCTCTTTTAAATTCTTTGTCCCGGTAGGAAATAATCGTATGACGAAATCGTGCGAGATGGGACATTTGGTGACTGGTAAATGTCGTCGGGCTAATTATCGCTCGGGGACTCGGAGATCCGCTATCGAGGAGGCCCGCCGAGTCTAGGAAGCTAGAAACTTAACGATCGGAAACTTATGAGCGATGATTCATCCGGCTGAGCATTGCAAGTAGGGGAGAACCCGCGCCGCGCAGACACGCGAGCCGACTTCTCCGGAGCCCCGAGTAGGTACACGATCGTCAAATCGTGCAAGCTCTCCCACCGCCTCCGGCGTTGTAAATTATGAAATAGCTCGCGGAACGAACGATTGAGGAGAAAAGAGAAAAAGAGAGAGAGAGAGAGAGAAAAAAAACTGCTTTTACGGGCCTAAGAAAATACCATCATGTACGAATGTGAGTCGACGCGTGCGTGCTCGTGAATTTTCGTGCGTTCATCCCCGATGCTATATACGAGCGTGTACCAAGGAGTCTCTCGCGGAGCCGGAGATGATCTTCCGCGAGAAACGACGCCGGCCAGGGGGATAAATATTTGCGTCGCACGCGCGCCTCCGGAGCCACCTACGGACGATGAAAACAACTGCGCTCTCGATGGATCGAGAACTCTCTCCTTCGGCCGACTCGTTTTCGTTCCCAGTGTCGATATTTCGCACTCGGCAGCCCCTGTGATTTCGACAGAATTGCGCGTACAATTTATTTTCATCTTCTTTTTATTCCTTTTTCAACTCTCCTGCCCTGAATATCGAATTTTTTGAGATTAAATGAAATTTTTGTTACACTTGTTCGATGATTTTTTTTTATTTGGAAAATGAAGGTGGTTTTGTCATAAAATCGTTTTCTTAGGATTTTTTTGAAAATTTGTGAAAACCTTCTTTGGTACGATGTGCAATTTTATATTAAATTTTAAGAGGTTTCGTAGAACTACGTAGAACTCGAGATATTTAAAATTACTATTTTCACATAAAAAATCACTTCATTTATTAATTTATTTAATTAATTACAATATAAAATACAAGTTTCAAATCACTAAAATATCAGATAGGAATTTAGATGTAAATTAAAAGCAGATTTTTTCACTTAAATATTTTTAAAAAATAAAGTGAAAAATTCTATAAAATTAACTTTTGTAGGGACGATTACGTTATTTTCGTCGATGAAAAAAATGTCTTTTTTTGAGCTGTTATCAAAGCTCGGTTCCTTTACTCTTCCTTTACTCTTCGTTCGGCTATGCACTGCGGATAAGGTAAACGTCCCAATATTTGGACAGCTAAAGGTTTTCACACAATATCTTTCTTTAAAAAATATTCAAACAAAAAAACCTGCTTCAAATTCACATCTTGACTATTGTCTGATATTTTAGTGATCCAACATCATTTAATATGTGTTAATTTTAGATAATATTTTTAGAAAATAAATACTTGAACATTTAAATATGTAGAATATCCCAATAGTTGGTCAGAAAATCGACCCTGTCTCTAGGCTTGAGCAAGTTTTTTCCAATAAATTAACGTTATGAAAAATAAACTTTATTGCATATGAAAAATAATCCATATGATTTTATTGAGAAAAAAATAATTCAAATATTAAAAATAATATAGCAAAAATTGTCTAACTATTGTTTACCTTAAACGTCCCAATAGTTTGACAGCTAAGAGTTTTTTCACGTTATTTTTTTTTTAATATTCAAACAAAAAAATCTATTTCGTATTCATACCTAAACTACTATCTGGTATTTTAGCGATCCAAAGCTCATTTTATGTATTAATTTTAGATAATATTTTTAGTAAATAAATACTTGAACATTTGAATATGTGGGATGTCCCAATAGTTGGACAGAAAATTTAATAAATTAAAGTTATGAAAAATACACCTCTTTGTACATGAAAAATAATCCATACGATTTTATTGATAAATAAATAATTCAAATGTTAAAAATAATATTGCAAAAATTGTCCAACATTGGGACATGTCCGTCTATTGGGACGTTTACCTCATTTATAAAACTTTTATCAGAGACGTGATCCTCGTCCTCTATTTAACGTATTTGGCCTTGCGCATTCCCTCGCTCCGTGAGTAGTTTTTTAACCTCTTTGTTGTGCAAAGTTTTTAGCCTCGATCTCATCACGGTTTGGCTCGTCGAGCGGCGGTATTTTCTCGATATTTGCGTCTTGGCTCGATCTAGACCCTGGGTCTCCGGTTCGGCGGTCCTTACCTATCTCGTGAGAGCGAGGTGGGCACCTCGCGTATTCTCTCACGCGATCGGAAGGGCCACGAAAAAAAAAAAAATAAGCACGACGCCCGTAGACTGGCAAACCAGTTTCGAGAGACTGGTTCGGGCCTCCGGCCACCTTGTTCGGTAACCCCCCACCACTATTTCGTACCACATAATCTGCTGCCCCGTCCAGAAGGGGCTCTCTGTATTTGTGGGACGCACAAACGTATTTTCGCGAGTTCAGGCCCATTCGGACTTCATTCCAACATTTTTACCTACTTTTTTCTTTATTGCGTTTTTATAATCCAACCCTGGAATGTTCCCTTATTTATTTTTATTTCTCGTGTTCTAATGACCGTTCGAAAATATTATTGTATACGAATTCTAGAATGAAGTTTTTTTTTAATTTTATGTATTATTAAGGTAGTACAGTCTCTTGGTACAGTCAAGTTAAAAATATTCAACTTGGTTTTTCTGACGTTCAAAGTAATTTGCCAGAATAAGTTAATTAAGAAAAGTTTTTGCAAATTGACTAAAGAAAAACATGCTTTAAATTCAAGGTCATCTAAGGTCGGGTATACTTGCTACATGATTTTAAAAATTTTAAAATAATTTTATGTCAGATTTTTTTGAAAAACTAAACAAAGTTTCTTTGATGTTATATAAAAATCTGTGCAAAATTTCAAAAAGTTTCACGATCTAGAAGTCAAAATATTGAAGGTTGATCATCGTTACATTTACTACGTGCTCTTATGGAAGAGCATGAAAAATCATGATTTTTAACAATAAATATCTTGACTTCTACGTGGTAAAACTTTAAGAAATTTGGACCGTATATTCAGATCACATCCAAGAAGTTTTTATCTCAATTAATCTCCATACCACGTGTGGTTTTTGAGCTTAAGTCAATTAAGAAAAGTTGTTGGAAATTGTTTCAAGAACAACGTACTAAAAATTCAAGGTCATTCAAGGTGACATGTACTTGTTACGTATGTATGAAAATTAGAAAATTCATAATCTTATAGGATTAAAAAAAAACTTGAGGAAGCTTCTTTGAAGTTTAATAAAGAGCTATGCTAAATTTTAAGAAGGTTCACCATCTAGAATTGAAGATATTTAAGGTTGAAAATCGCAATATTTAACATGGGCTCTTATGGGAAAGTACCAAAAATTGAAATTTTTAACAATAAAGATACCTCAGTTTCTACGTGGTGAATCCTCTTAAAATTTGATACACATATTCATGTCATATCAAAGAAGGTTTGGGCAAATTTTCAATGAGTTCCTAAGAAAGCGATAAAACTGTAGAACTACCTTAAATAACTATTACAAATTTTATGTAAAAATTTCACAATTATTAGGAAGCTCGCGTAATTGAGAAATAATTTTTTATAAAATGACTCATGGAAAATTGCACAATCTAACATTACATTTTATTAACAAAAAACTGATGCAAAAATACTTGTAAAAATCATAAATAAATAAAATACATACAAAATTACAAGCAAAATCATCGACGGAAATTTTTTTCCATATAATTTGTTGAAAATTTTCATTGGTGTTATTTGGCATGTTATTTTAGATGTGCAACATTGAAAGATGCTTCATGACACAAAAATCGAGATGCTTATTATAAAAAATTATAACTTTTAAAGCTTCATAAAAGATAGTGCAAATTTGCAATTTTTTGAAATTAATGTCTCCATTTACAGAAAATGAATAATATTAAAATTTGGACACAAGTCAAGTAAAATATTTATTCCAATATACACCTACTTTCATTGCAAAATCTTGAACAGCTGAAAATCTCTGAACCACTTTAAGTGCACATACTTATTTATAGATGATATATTTATTTGTGAAAAATTAAAAATTTGACTACTTATAATATTAATTCTATTTACAATATTTAATACATTAAATAATTTCAAGATTCAAATTATTTTTTTTAATAAAAAAAAAATAAAATTATTGTCACAAATGTTTAATTCATGAAACTTAGTATTTTCAAGTCTGCACAAAGCATCTAAGAGTTTAGTCCTTTGTAGTAAAATCATACGACAAATTTACACAAATAAAAGTATTTAATTGAGAAATATGCTTAAAAATGAGTTTTCCACTGACATGAACATTTCTACATACTATTTTATGTACCTGTTAATTAATCGTAGTAAAATTTCGTAAAATATAAGAATAACAGCTACGAAACTTTTGAACGAGATGGTACAGACTCAAAATCCTAAATCTTACACATCTAGAAGCTAAATATATATAGGTTGTAAACATATCTTTATGTAAAAATTGATTTCTCTTCGTTTTCTCTATAATTTGCATTTTTCTTTCATCTCGCGTTCGTGACGACATTTTTCAAGCTCGAAACGAATAGAAAAATGATGGTGTTTGCGGCGATTGTATCGATGGTACTTGTCACTGGGGAAGCCGCAACGTCGTAAAAATTATACGTCCACCTGCCTCTCGGTCCTGTTCCTTTTTGTTCCTCGAACGAATGCAAAAATTTGTCCTTTTTTTCAAACAAAACCGGTCGCTCGTTTCCCGAAGCCCTTATTGCCTCCGTGCGAACGTTTCCCTTCGTCCCGTATACAAATTTGACTATAAAAATTCTCCAACAGGCTGCGCCAGCTCTCTTTTAATAAGCACCAATAAGCAGCTTTTGCATCCTCGAATGAGGCTCGTGTTTTTTTTCTCGTTCCATTTTTCTTCCTTTTTTCACCTTTTTTCCACTTTTGCTGACTCTCGGACGAGAGTGCGAGCGGTCCACGAGGTTCGACTTGCTTATACGTGTTCTGCATTCATTTTTTGACATCGTAATTCCAACGTCACGGCATGTCCTCGATTAAAACGTTATCTCTGTGGCATTAAATCGGCGCATTTTCAATGTGTCATTGACGTTAAATCAGTCCGTGAATTTTCAAGGATATCACGGGCAGCTCAATCGTATCGATTATTTATCGATGTTTAAACCGATCACTTTATCGCGTGGGTCGCTGGAGACCCAATTCATTTTTCTTTTGTCTCATTTCTCAAAATCCAATAGATGTTTTTATGACGAAAAATTACATATTTGTTTAAATTTTTTTGCAATCTTCATGGTGTTTCCTCAAAGTAGAAGTATTCGAGAGAGTTAAGGAATTTTTTCAGATTTTTTCATTGCAAATTACGTGTTTTAACATGCTTTGAGTGTTCAGCGACCCACGATAAACTTACAAGGTGTAGAAAAACACGATAAAGTGATCGGGTTAAAAAAGTCAACGCCGGTGCTGGCTTTCTATTTTTAATCCTCATTGGATAAGGGTGTTTTTTGACCACAGTTATAGGAATAAGGGTGGGTCACTGGTGCTCTCTGATAATTTTGCAATACTTAAAGTTTTGCAAAAAATCTGAAACAATTCGTGGAGTTTTTTGAAACCCTCGACTCGATGATCATAATTAATTCGACTAGGGAAAATTAATTTTTAATAGCAATTTTATGCAAAATATGAAGCATGAAATCAGGTAGGGAATTTTTCGTGAAGTCATGAGTGATCCACGTTTATCTAATGAGGGTTAACAGCCCCGTGATGCGCGTCAATAATTCGACAATTTGGAAATTCTTGCAGCAATTTTGATTATTGGAAATAATTTATTATTCGTACACATCGGCTGTGCTGGCATTCCGGAATTTAAAGAAAAATGTAATCAACGAGCTAGGAAATTAGTTTGCGAAAAAACGAGATGTATCGCGTAAATTAAATTTTTGTTTTATTCAATCTCGTTCATATAAACACACTCAAAAATTTGGCACACAGTTTAATTTCATTTAAATTAGGAAGCTCGTTACTGAGATGTTTATTATACAAAATTGCAACTTTTGCACGAGCTCTTATGGGAAGGTACGAAAAATAGCTATTTTTAACAATTAATATCTTAACGAGGAGCTTCCTAATCGACGTGACATTTTTACATATTCTTTTACAGATATTACTTAATATTATGTAAAATTTTCACAAATTTCCCATCATTTTCGTTTTTGAACACAACGTCCTTAATTCAAAAGATCTTCATAATTCATTTGATCATTTTTATAATCAACACTATAATACTAAAAACGATGATACACATATTTCGATAAATAAAGCAATAAAAACAATTAAACAAATAATCAGATAAACTGTAAGTAATAAAAATCCATAAAAATAACAAAAATTCCCAAAAACCGAAATAGCAATAAAAATGATAGAACGAGAGTAATTTTTCGAACGAAATAATGTCCGCGTCTCGAGCAGTAGAAATAATAAACCGCCTATTCCGCGCACTCCTTTCTCTTTTTTGTCTTCGCATATATAAAATTTTTAACCGAAACGAGGCTATTAATAGAACGAAAACAAGAGGTTATCACGTAAACGGTGTGTGTACAGAGGCCCGTGTTTGAGTGGTTGCGTAATTCCCATTGATACGGGTTGTTTTTTATTGGAGATCGCACGGGCGCGACGTATATATATACATATATATATATGGGGCATTCCATGCCAAATCGGACAATTTAAACAAATTTAATTTTTGAATTCCTTCATTTTTTGATATTTTTTAGTACCCACCGAAAAACCCTTCCTAGTAAATTTAGAGATTTTTTCGATAATCCATTCAAAAGATATCGAATTTTCAAAAAAAAATCGCTCTTTTTTGGTTTTTTGCTCATAACTTTCTTAATAATGGTCCAAATTCAAAACTTTTTTTTTCAAAATTTTCGTATTTTAATGTACTTTATAGAAAAAAATCTTGAAAGTATCTTTGAATAAGATTTTTGAGTTTTAAACTTAAAATCTCATCTTCCGAATGGAGTGCATATTTTGATTTTCTTCAAAATTTTTTACAGCAAATTACTACTTATTCCGCAACTTTTCGGGCCGGTTCGGTCGTGGGACCACCACAGCTATTTTTTTTCGCACTCACTTTGGAAAATGAGATTTAAAGTTTAAAACTTAAAAATCTTATTCAAAAATACATCAAATGTTATTTATCTACTTTTTTTTCTAAAAAGTACATTAAAAAACGAAAATTTGGAAAAAAAATGTTTGAATTTGGACCATTATTAACCCGATCACTTTACCGTGTTTTTCGACACCTTGTAATTTTATCGTGGGTCGCTGAAGACCCAAGGCATGTTAAAACACGCAATTTGCAATGAAAAAATCCGAAAAAATTCCTTAACTCTCTTGAATACTTCTACTTTTTAAGGGCACACCACGAAGATTGCAAAAAAATTTTAATATATTATTTTTCGTCATAAAAACATATATTGGATTCAGAGAACGGAGAAAAACGAAAAATCGGGTCTCCAGCGACCCACGATAAAGTGATCGGGTTAAAAAAGTTATACCCAAAAAAACCAAAAAATAGCGATTTTTTTGAAAATTCGATATCTTTCGAACGGATAATAAAAAAAAATCTCTAAATTTACGAGAAAGGGTTTTTCAGTGATTACTAAAAAATATGAAAAAAAATGGAGAAAATAAAAAAATGAAAATTTTCCAAACTGTCGAATTTGGCATGGAATGCCCCATTTAAACGTATACACGCAGAGAGAAATAAGCTCGAGATAGTACACAGCCGCGTTGCCGCGGAAGAGCCGTTTTCCCCTTCTTTCTCGAGGCTTCTAAAACGCAATATACGAGCGACCCTGGCCTGACATTGCCCAAAATAACTGGCACGGAAAAGAGCGAGAGAAAGATATGGCCCGGGGCTCTCTTTTCCATGTGCTGTTTTGCTCTCGCTCCCTACAGTCACACACTGCGAGGAATCATGCCCGATTGAAGGGATATACGTCGCTGACGCATCGCCCAATGAAAGCTGAGGCCAAGGTGAAGGTTGAACCCCACCTCGATCGAGCATCAAATCGCCTATCTTTTTCTCGCTCGACCTTCCTCCTCGCTTCCAGAGCCACGACGAACCTTCTCCACGACTCCCCCGGATGGATTTTTTTTTCTTTTTTTTTTTACGCTTTTCTCCCCAGCGTCGTTGCATCTCTACGTACGCGTCACCATTTTTCTTCATCGCTCCCTTCCTGCAGCTTCGCGAATATTCGCCAGGGCGAATGTTCCAGGGCGAATATTCCCCTCGCCTATGGACACGCACGCGTTATTATTTCGGCCCAGATGGTCGGAAGACATTTTTAATCTCGTTACTTTATTTCAAGGTTATTTTTCTTTCGACCATGTGGACTATCTCATGAATATTCTAATCCGCATCGACGATCCTCGTGTCGTCGCACTTTTTATATTTCTCCGTTTCGGCTTGTTTTTTTTCTTTTTTCGTATTTCTATACTCTCTGCGTGTGCTCACTTCCAACTTTCGATCGGTGTACTGAAAGAGAAATTGCGATTATGAATTATTTTGGACTTAAAGTGATAACTATATACTGTTTATTTTAGAACTGGATATTATTTTTATGGTCATAGAATTGAATTATTCTTGGATTTAATCCTCAATCCCTGAAGGGTTTTTTGGCATACTCAATCTATGAAGGGGGGTCATTTTCGTTCTTCCTTAGAATGTCTCAAAAGAGATACGAATAGGAATTTTTCGGATGTTGTTATTTTTAATATATATTTTTTTTAACAAATATCAAAGCGGAGAAAAAGCGTTATAAGTAATTTCTGCCTAGACAGATTTGACCCCCCTTCAGGGATTGAGGGTTAAAATATATATCTGTTATATATTATGTTACTGTCAAATCAAAAGTTTTTATCTCAATTTATCTCGATACCATGTGGTTTTTGAGCTTAAGTCAATTAAGAAAAGTTGTTGAAAATTGTTTCAAGAACAACTCAAAATTCAAGGTCATCCGAGGTGACCTTGTTACGTATGTATGAAAATTGGAAAAATCATAATCTTAAGATTTTTATAAAAAATTAAAAGAAGTTTCTTTGAAGTACAATAAAGAGCTGTGAAAATTTTCAAGAAATTTCACTATCCAGAAGTCATTATATTAAGAGTTGAAGATCGCATTAATAATACGTGCTCTTATGGGAAACTGCAGGAAATAGTGACTTTTGATAATCTCGAATTCTACGTAATGAAACCTCTTAATAATAATTACCAAATATATTTATTATAACAATAATCAGTATAGTCTTAACTTCATAATAAAATTTCCCACTTTTTTTTCCTCACTATGCACCATTATAATTAATGAAACAAAAATTATCATGTAAATTATATTTTAGCCAATTTAAACAGTCATTGAACTAAAATCGAATTTTGATCGAATGTTTCAGACAAAGCTGCGGAGCGAATGGCATTTTCTCTCGTCGATTGGACTTCAGCGCCTTCAACAGCCTGCCCAGGACTAAGCTCAACTCCTATCATATCAAGGTAAGCACATTTTTCCATCGCAAAAATTCATTTCGAACGTGTTTTTCGAGGACAAAACTTTTCGATTACTATCGGATATTGCACCAAGTTTTTTTTTAATTAAAAAAATTTTTTTTTTAAATTCAACGTCTCATTTCTTGTCGTCGCAACCGTAGCTTAAAAGAAGAAAAAAATAAAAAATAATGGCAGAGGGAGAGGAGGGAGGAAAAACGCTGGTCTAGACGCCCTCGAGCCAAAATGGGAAATATTTTCTCTTTTATCCTATTCTCGAGTGATGCACGACGTTTGCTCTCGTGTGATGTGTCTCTCGAGAGTCTACGATCAGCGGGAACACACACACGACACGGAGGCAAATTCCTTCTGCTCGCACCTCCTCTCCCAGAGCCTCCTATAGCGAACGAATGATTTACGACGTTTTCCACTTCGCATGCCCACGCACGGTTTTCCTCGCGAGCGTCTCCTCACGCGGCGAGCCTCTCCAAAGTTTCACGAGATCCTTTCGCGTCGAACTCTTTCGACGCGAGGCCAGGAAAAAGTTTCAAATAGCATAAATAAATAAATAAATAAATAATAAAAATGCCCGACGCTTTTCCCCTTCGGAAACTTTCTCGTTCAACTTCGAGACTGCTGAATGAAAAAAAAAAGAAGAAGAACGTGTTAAAAAAAGAGACGACGAAACTTATAATTAATCGTCATGAATTTTACGGAGAGAGTCTCTCTGATCCTCATTTTTCGAGCCTTTAGCTTCATGGAATTTCAACCCTCTCGCGCGACCTCCCCCGACGGTGTTTCCCGTTTCTCTCGTTCGCCAAGTTGGGGCTTCGTTACACAGAAGTTCGTTAAAAACCACGGAGTTCGTTATACTGTACTTGTTACGTGTCGAGTCGTTGACGTTATATCTCCGTTCGGCCCGTTTTCGTTTGGCTCGTCGCGATAAAAGCGTCTCCCGTTCTCTTTCACGCCGTCCCGAAGCGAATTTCTTCGAAGAATTTGAAATTTCGGTACCGAACTCGGCGAAATGTCTGAGGTCGTCGAGGGCGAGAGACGTCACTCGCTTTTGACGATAAACGCTCATTTATTTTTCCTCCGTCGACCCCTTTTTCCGCGCCGAACGCCCGGGGAGAATCCTCGTGTCACGCCCTACGGGCATTTTTTCCTTCAACGATGGAAAAGAATTAGGAGCCTCGATGTGAATTTTCGCCCGAGTTTCGCCGGATTAATTAAAAAGATATTCGAGCGATCCACCCCTTTGATCCTCGTCGCCGTCGTCGTCACCCGATGAAAAAATAACGACGAACTTTCTCGGTTAGCCGATGTTACGGATGTCTCGGTTTTGCTTTATACACGCTCAAATCGAGGCTACGATTACCAGGGAACATTGATTCATGCTCATTCGAGGCCACTGTGACTCATTTTTTTCTTGAGATTACTGAGATTTTTTTTTTCTTGGAAGTGTCGCAACTTGAATTTTTTTTTACTGTAATTATTTTTTAATATAAATTTTATAATAATAATATATGTATATGGGCATTCCATGCCAAATCGGACAGTTCGAAAAATTTGAATATTTGATTTTCTTCAATTTTTGACTTTTTTTTACTCTGTTTCGTAAATTTTCAGATTCTTTTGATTACCCGTATAAAAGATGTCGAATTTTTAAAAAAAAATCTCTTTTTTCGGTTTTTCGCTCATAACTTCTTTAATAATGGTCCAAATTGGAAATTTTTTTTTTTTCAAATTTTTTGTTTCTTTATATACTTTTCAAAAAAAAATCAAAATTATTTAAACTGTTTTCATATAAGATATTTCAGTTTAAAAATAAAAATCTTATTTTTCAAACTCTTCGATTATCTTGCAAATTTTTTACGTTAAACTTTTATCCTTTCTACAAGTTTTAAGTCCGGACTGTTAGTGGGTTTATGATACTATTTTTTTTCGATTAAAAAAAAAAATTCGGCACTAACTACCATTAAAATCATGTTTTTTTATATTGTGTACTATTTTAATAGATATTTTGAATCGATTTTCGTACATTCTCATCATTAATAGGTACTTGGAATAAATAATTCGTTTTTTGGTTGATAATAAAACAATGACAAAGATAATATATTAAATAATATATTTTAAAATTTTGTATTAAAAAATAATTATGTATATTACAAAATGAATCATAATGTAAAATAATTAAAATAATAAAAGTACATATTATAAATAATAAACATAACATAACATAAATTTGAGTAAATGTAACTAATCTGTGTTTCTCACTGTGGAATCTCAGATCTGATTCTTTTACGTAACCTAAAGTTTATTTCAATAAGTCGAGTTGACGTTAGTTGGGCAGACGTTGCTGAACTTGCTAATTTACCTTGCTCCATTTACATTATTAATCTCATAATTAATTACGCGATGACTCCACATTGCTGACAAATATTATCAAATGATTCCATAATTAAAGATTATTATTTATAGATTCAGATTGTACATTGTTTACCTGTTGTTCATTTTATTTTATTCCAGAAATAATATTATTGATCTTTTGTCAAATTAATACTGTTATGATTGCAATTACATATTTTATAAATCGATGAAATTCTTTTTGTACATTTATACAATTTTTATATCAATGTTGAACTCATTTTTAGTATTGCCCAATTCATTTTCGGTTTTCTCTCGCATTTATAATATCAATTTTTTAATTAGATTATAATTTTTTTCTATGGATTATTTAACATAAAATATACTACGTATAAAAAGTTACAAGTTACAAAGGCCAATCTGATTCTTACTTCGAAAGTTGTGCCCAAGTACGTGAAAATCCTTTCAAAATTTTCATTATACTCTCGACGAGCTCGTAAAATTCGTGAAAATTAGGGAAAAGCCAGAAATCGAACGTATGGCAGCGACGCCCGTTTTCTCGTTATTCCGCCTCCAAAAATAATAATCCTCGAAAGGATTACGACATGTCAAGAGATTATAATATTTGTGCAGGGAAGCCACACATCGAAGTTGAGCCGTGTCCCACGCTCCTGTTCCTCACATAGTTTCCAAGTAATATAATCCGTGAGAGTGCCCGAAAGTGAGAGAGAGAGAGAGAGAGAGAGAGAGAGAGAGAGAGAGAGAGAGTCTTGTCAGGGTACCTGAATGCGTTGATTAAATTTAGGGCCAGAGTAGTACGGAGGGCGAGACGGAACGAGTTTGGGATTTTGGGGTGACGTATTACCTTCGTACAAGTCGAACGGAAGTTTGCAGTTTACAGGCTGCTCAGTGCTTCATAGGTTCCTTGTCTCGTTCTCTAAAAAAAGCTCCTCGAAGATGCTCATGAATTGAATTTTACGTTAAAAAATTTTGTAATCTGGCATCTTTGTTTAAAAATTTTTGCCAATGGTTCTCCATGACATAATAAACGCAATCAATCAATTAATTAAAAAAACATCCCTTTCTCTTTTCTTTTACTGATTATTCATTTTCAACCATTATATTTATCTAATTTAATATTTAAAAAATATCTTCGAGTCTGTCCTTTGTGTCTTGTCGGCTCGGCAAATCACCCTCTCGGACAAAATATGTGTCGTATATTCTTTTTAAGGGTGTTGAGTCCATAGGGCAACAAATCAAAAGTTTGACTACTTTTTTCTCCCATACGAAGTTGTTCAAGAGTAAATATTTATTTTAAAAAGTTGCTACAAATCAAGTGAAGAAAAACATATTTTAAATTCAAGGTCATCCAATGACATGTTTACCCTCTATGTGATTGTACAAAAAAAATAATGAAATTTTTTTGAAAAATTAGATAAAGCTTCTTCAACGTATTGTACACATCAGTGAAAAATTTCATTAAAATTAACAAGCTCGTTACTACGATATTTATTATACAAAATTGCAATTTTTAACTAGTGCTCTTATGGGAAGGTACAAAAAATAGCCATTTTTAACAATTAATATCTTATTGAGGAGCTTCCCAATCGTCGTGAAATTTTTACACAACTTTTTAGAGATATTATTTAATATTATGTTACATTTTCACAAATTTTTCATCATTTTCGATTTTGAACACAATAACACCCTTAATCTTATTATATTTCGCTGTCGTCTCGCCCTGACTTTCGATCGACTCGAGACTCCGAACGTGCTCTGCTCGTATCTCGAGTATGAATCCTCCCAGCTCCGGCTAAACTTTGATTGGAATTTCGAGCAAATAGTATGGGGATTTCAATACTAAACACTCCCGACTCGTCGATTGGGGCTGATTATATATTCACATATTTTTTGCCAACTTCGGATATCGATATTACCAAGGCCTTTCAACATCAGAAGAGTCTTTATTATTCAACATGGTCGTTTTGATAAAAAAATCTAAAATTGAAACATTTTTAACTTTATTAAATATTATTCAGGTTTATAATAATATTTTATAAGTATTTCTCAAAGTAGTTGAATATTTATTATTTTAGGCAATGTATTAAAGTATATAGATAATCTACGTCTTAATAGAATGACAACAATGATACATTTTAATAGGATTAAAACATTAATACATTTTAATAGAATTGAAATTTAATAAAATAAAAAATGTAAATAATCTGATGTTGCGTATGTAAATAACTTTTTAACTGTTAACTTCAGCAGATCACCAAAGTCAATTAATAAACTCTTAATGAAGAATTAATATTTTGAAAAGTTTTCCACAAGTTTCCTTGAATTGTTCAAAATATAACATTGTTAATTATTTCAACATCATGTTCATGTTATTCATAAATTTTTAAAAAATACATAGCCAATTGACTGTACCAGCAAAATATTTTGAAATAAATGGATAAAAGTTTTTCTACTTTTCATTTTTAATTTATTATTGAATTCAAAATACTTTAATATATAATTGATAATCATTGCAAGATAGCTAATGAACAGAAAATATCGAAAAAATTTTGCTCTTTGGTTCAATGTTTTTTTTTCAATTCAAAAGTCAATTGATTATTCAATATCAACACAATGACCAAGAATAGAGCTGTTATAAAATAATTTGATGTAATTAGGCAACGAATCAATTTATTAATCGCTTAATTAATAATAAAGGATTAATTACATATAATGACCGATACTAATTGTAATTACGATATGTATGATTTATACTAATGCGAACAATTATGGATTATATATCGTAATGATTAAATCGAATACGAATAATAGGCGCGATAAATAGAGACTCGTGCAAAAAATGATTTTTTCCTTTTGATTGGATATTTTTTTAATTTCATAATTAATTAATTAATTAATTAATTAATTATTCAATATCAACATAAAGGATAATAAAAGAGTTCTTATAAACTAATTTTATCAATTGCTTAACAATTCATATAATAATATTTATTACTAAATTAATTAATCAAACATGATTAATACGAGATGATGAACGATACTATTTAACTACTATATAATAATCAATGATATTATAACTTATAATTAGTACAAATATTAATAATTAATATTAATTCTAATAAAACTGTAATGAATACTAAAATATATAGCAATGATTAAATTGCATATAAATAACAGGAGCGATAAAAAGGGGTCGACGCAATAAAAAAACGTCGAATGAATTTTGCCTTTTGGTTCGATGTTTCTTTTTTATTTTATAATTAATTAATTAATTAATTAGTTAATTATTCAATATCAACACAAGTGCTAGTAAAAAAGTTTTTATAAACTGTTTTTTTTTTAATTTACTCAACAATTCATATAATAATATTTATTATCAAATTACATAATCATACATGCTTAATACGAGATGATAAACGATACTAATTAATTACTTTATAATCATCAATGAAATTATAATAAATACAAATACTAATAATTAATATTAATTCTAATAAAACTATAATTAATACTAAAATATATAGCAATGATTAAATTGCATATAAATAACAGGAGCGATAAAAAGGGGCCGGCGCAAAAAAAAAAACGTCGAATGAATTTTGCCTTTTGGTTCGATGTTACTCTTTTTTCCGCCGTCCTTTGTCTCGGGATCCTTTTTCCACCCTCGGTCGTAGATATCGTAGCACGCACAGTGCTGGAGCAACATGGATGAACTGCCGAAACGTGCGTGGTTGGACGAGTCGCCCTTGAAATTTATCCTTGAACTGGGATAAGAGTTTCGCCGCAGTCGTCCTGCTGTATATATCGCGTAGGGGTGGTTCGCCCGTGAGACGATCCCCCTCTCGTGAACCGAGACCTACCCCAACTGTGACCGATCGATATACGCAAGGTATAACACGAGTCTCACCGCCCTAGCCAAGCTTTTCTGCGGAGAGGCAGAAGAGGCCTTTTCCTTTTGCTCTCGCCCCCAAATCGACTTTTCCAACCCTCACCATTTTTCTTCCGTCCGCGCCGAACACCCTTTCCTCCCGCGAGCCCCCGAAAATTCGCCACGCCACGCTCGAGCCCGCTCCCACGCCCCCGAAACTCTCTCATAATCGAAAGTGTCACGAAGCTAATCGACACCATAAATTTTAATTACATTTTTTTTCCCCTCCATTTTCTACCGTTTCGAGCTCGCCATTGTTTTTTTTTTATTTCCACCCCATTCCATACTCGGAGTTAGAAAAGCTTGCAATTCTCGAATTCCTGACATTTTTCCTCCTCTCTCAGGATTTAATTTTTTTTGTTTTTTTTTTCTCACGTCGGGATTTATAATTATCCCTATGGATGTGGAAACAGGCGACGAAATTTAATATCTCCGAGCGGACGAAATTCTCGTACGTATAACTTCATATTTCATGCGGGAAAAGAGGGGAGGGGGGTGGGAGGAAAAGGCGAAAGGAGAACAGCGAGTGTCGCCGTGGCAGTGATCGAGGATATCAGCGTTGGGATGTCGCGTGACCTTTCGCCCGGAGTGTTGAGGCGCATAACGCTGTCTCTTTTCACTGGCTTTATTGATGAAGCGTCACAGAGACGCGATGAGAGAAGCTTCAACCCTCGAAAGCTCATCAATCCGTGCGCTGGGTCGATTTCTACCCCCTCCCTCCCTCCCACCCTTTATTTTCCCTCATCTTTCCCTCTTTCCCAGGGCGTACGTTCTTGAATCTCTGGACGAATGGATGGGGGGGGGGCGGCCAGAATGTGTAGAATTCCACGGAAATTAACGGAGAATCTCATCCCGGGTTGTTGGGCTCTTTTCCCTCGCGGCGATTAGCGACGCCCTCTCTCGCCGACCGTCTCACAGCACCCTTCCGTTTCTCTCTTTTCACAGCCACCGAGAGCGATGCAAAGAAAAAGTGGATCGCCCGAGGCGAAACTAATATGAAGAGAAATTTTCTTTACCCCCACCCCCCGCCCCTCTTTTTTTTCTTTCGGTTCTTTATTTCGCAGCGTTTGCTCGCCGGTGATGCGGGAGAGGGATGAAAAAAGCTCGCTCTGTGACGCGTGCGTTCTCGGCCAATGTCTCGTCGCGGTCAAGACGGAATCTCGGAACTCGATTTCTCTTCTCTCGTTGTTTCGCTCGCGATTATCCGGGGCGAGATTGCGAAACGCGTAATTGATTGTTCTCCCGACGCTGTCCACAAATTTTCGGATCTTTTTTTTTCCTCGGAGGTCTGAAAGCTTTCGCGAGCTCGCGGGAATTCTTCTTATTCGAGTCCTCGCTGACACCCCGTGACAAATCGTTCCACCAATCGTTACGATCCACAACCATTTTGTTCGGGATATGTTCCCTTCTCGTACTTTCTTTTTCTCCTTTTATACCTACTTCACGAAGATTAAATCTTGGCGACTGAAAATAATTTTCATTCACTTTAGAGCATTTCTTCTATACTTTATTTTAATTTTAAATATATTTAACTAAAAAAAATTTACCTTAAAATACATTAAAATTATTGATTGATATTTTAGCGATCCAAAACCCATCTTATGCTTTCGTTTGAATCAATATTTGTATAGTGAATAAATACTGAAATGTTTGAATATACATTGGATATGTAAATGTGGAAAGTATCATGAAACTTTTGGAACATATTCAAGTCTCCAACTCCAACTAATTAAGTGGTAAATCATATTTAAGGTTACATACTAACTTTTTATTATTTTTTCCTCTTAAAAGGATTTTGCTGGTCATATAATTAATTGACTATTTTCATGGAAAAATTTCTAATTATACTTTACACAATATCCTAAGTCATTTGTACTTAAAGATATTCAATAATTAGAGAAAGTACTTGTAAAATTTGAGGTAAAGAAGACATTAAAAGATAAATATTTTGTTCTGGTTAATTAACTTCATAGTCATTAGTTCGCGTTGTCAGTTTTGTCTGGTTAAAACTTATTTCTTTATTTAAATTGCATATTTTTCTGTAATTACATTTATATCATACGACATTATGTGAATCATTAAAAGTTAATTGAAAAGCTAATTAAAACTATTATTAACTGTCTAATCCTCAATTACTTTTTAAAAAATTTAATAAAAAAATATGTTGAGCATTCCAGCATGAAGTCTCGTGATAAAATTGCATATTTTAAAATTAAATTTTTCATTCAAATGGTCAATGACCTATACACATCTATTTTACTTACTTATAGTTTCATCAACTCAACAACACATATTTTAATGTAGGATTTTTATTTAATGACACTAATGAGTAACAACATGATTACCTTAATTACGTCCACTTCAATATTTTTCTAATTAAAATAAAGTTAAAAAACGTATAAAAACTGTACTTTTGTATACGATTACTCGAATGAAAAACTGTTTTAAAATGACTTTCCTTCAAAATGAATCTATTCAAAAAAGTCTGCTGTTTATAGAATGAAAAAAATGAATAAGAACTCGGAAAGCATTTAAAGGGCGAGAAAAAAGTAAATTCATTGTTCAATTTAATAAGAAAATGAATAATTCTTATTGAGCACGAGAAAAGAATCTTTTGGAGAGAAAAAGTTTTTCTGCGTGCTTCTCGGCACTTCCGTTTCGTGGCGCAAGAAGGTGGTTGAACGAAAGGGGCAAAGACTTCGTCGACTGCCAGACGACGCCCCCCCCCTTCCCCCTCCACCCCCCGCCGACGAGCAGAACACCTCGGGGGTTTCCTCCCTCCTTTCTTCGTCATTGCCTCGCTCTCACCTTGCCTCTCGCGCGAGCTCATTCACGCGTGAGATTTTACTTGTCGCAGCCAACTCCCGGCTATCTCCGTCCCATTGTTTCAATCCCTTTTACACTTTTCTTACACCGAAGAAAACTTAATCTCCGAAATAATACAAAAATTCCAAGAATCAAAAAAAGAATTAAATTTCTTCTCTCACTTTTGTCCTTTTCGAATAAGTTTCGTGACACTGTGGTGGAGGTTGAATATAAAAATGATCCATTTGTAGAACGGTCAATATTTGGAAATTACACATTTTCTAATATTAAATTAGGGAAGTGTAGGTTATTTAAAAGATTCGTTTTGAAAAAAATGCACATTCGACTCTGTGATTGATCGAAAATAAAAATTTCAAATTATCTATACTTCACTAATTTAATATTGTAGAATGTGTTATTTCGAAATAATGACCGTTTTAAATATTGATCATTCTACTTTCCAACCCCCATTCACTTACAGAAAATTATAATTTCAAATTATCTATACTTCACTAATTTAATATTGTAAAATGTGTAGTTTCGAAATACTAACCCTTCTACAGATTAATCATTCTACTTTTCAACACCCATTTATTCATCGAAAATTAAAATTTTAAATGATTTAGATTTTACTAAATTAATATTGTAAAATATGTAATTTCGAAATATTGACGGTTCTATATATTGATCATTCTACTTTCCAACCCCCATTTATTTATCGAAAATTAAAATTTCCAACCATCTAGATTTCACTAATTTAATATCATCAAATATGTAATTTCGAAGTATTAACCCTTCTACAGATTGACCATTCTTCTTTTCAATCCCCATTTATTCA
>JAPYYW010002107.1:0-32090 GCA_030522545.1 Cremastinae sp. A BG-2022a | reverse complement strand
TTAAGGTAAATATTCCTAAATAGTGAACATTTTAATATATCATGCTTTCATTTTCTTTTTATGAATATAAAATAATTTTAAACCTCTCCTTATCACACACGCTGTCCTATACGGTACCGCCTCTACACCACCATTCAAATAATTTCTCTTATTTTGTTTTTTTTTCTCTCTATAAAACGTAATAAAAACGTGTTTATAAAACTTAAATAAGATAAACATATTTGACTTTTTTTTTAATATTATATTCTTTTGTAAAACTGTTATTATAAGATGCAATTTTATAAACGGTTCAGAAATTAAAAATAAATAATAAAAAATATGAAGGTAAATATTCTTAAATAGTGAAAATTTTAATATATCATGCTTTCATTTTCTTTTCATGTATATATAAAATATTTTTAAATCTCTCCTTATCACACGTATTTCCCTACGGTACCGCCACTATACACCACGATTAAAATTCTTTCTCTTATTTTGTTTTTGTATAAAATGTAATTATAAATAAAATAAACATTTCTGTGGCTATAAATTAAAGAATTTCTTCCATTTAAGGTAGTTTTATGGGTATAATCAAATCAAAAGTCTTCGTCTCAATTCATCTCCACACTATGTGGTTTTTGAGCTTAAGTCAATTAAGAAAAGTTGTTGCAAATTGTTTCAAGAACAACATACTCAAAATTCAAGGTCATCCAAGGTGACCTGTACTTGTTACGTATGTATGAACATTAAAAAAATTATAATCATCGGATTTTTTTTTAAACTAAAGAAAGCTTCTTTGAAAGACAATAAAGAGCTGTGCAAAATTTCGACAAGTTCCACTATCCAGAAGTCAAGATATTTAGAGTTTTAAATCTTTATATTTAACACGTACTGCTCTTATGGGAGACTGCAGAAATGAGTGATTTTTGACAACAAATATCTCGAGTTCTACGTAGTGAAACCTCTTCAAATTTAGTATACAATTTCACATTGTATCAAAGAAGGATTTTGCAAATTTTCAACAAAATCCTAAGAAAACGATTTTTTGATAGAACTACTTTAAATAATAAATTATTTCAAGATCTCTTCGTTTGAAATTTTTTTTTAATATTTAGGATGAAATAGTTGACGAAAGTTTTTATTCATAAGATAAACGTCCCATTAGATGGACATGTCCCCAAAGTTCGACAATTTTTGCTATATTATTTTTAATATTTGAATTATTCTTTTCTCAATAAGATCGTATGGATTATTTTGCATAACGTTAATTTATTGGAACAAACTCGCTCAATCTTAGAGACAGGGTCGATTTTCTGTCCAACTATTGGAACATTCTGCATATTTTTAAGTATTTATTCACTGAAAATATTATCTAAAATTAATACATATAAAATGAATTTTGGATTACTAAAATATCAGACAATAGTTTAGATGTGAATTTGAAGCAGTGTGAAAACCTTTAGCTGTCCAACTATTCGGATATTTACCTTACCCGAACACTTAACAAGACAACGAAACGAGAAGTCTATATAAAAAAAATCTTTATTTACATTTGTTACAGGTGTCGAAAAAAATGGACAAAGAAAAACCGATATAATTTATTTTAGAAGAATCACTAATTTTTAATGGAGAAAGAAATAACATCGAGACGGAATATTTTTTTTTGTCAACTCATACGTTACGCGTTCTTAGACGGACGAAATCGTCAAAGCACAAATACAAGTGCGCTTCCTTATCGTCGATAAGTCACTTACACATGTGCAGCCTTATCCGGCCTTTCTTCGGCACAGCGAGATTGTCCGGACAAAAAGTAACGGCACTATTTCGGCACACGAACGAACAGGTGTCACTCGGAGAAAATACTGATATATACGATTCGTCGCGCAACCCCGAGTGAAAATAATCTATGCAAAATTTGACACGAATCAAATTTATTAGAAAAATATGATGAACTCGTGACATATATTTCACAGGAAATTTACTCGTGCGATCATAAAATCAAAATAGATAGAAGATTACTCAAAAAAATAAATAAATTTTATTTATTCTACGTATTATGTATTATATTTATTTTATAGAAAATTTGTTATTCAATTACATAAGTAGTAATAAAATAAATACTGTAACGTTGTTTATAAAAATAAAAATTAATGTCAAATATATATTTGAAAGTTTGTATGGATATTTAAATTTTACTTATATTGAATACATCATGGTACACGTTACTATTAAATGAAAACTATAATTAAAAGCAATTTAAAGAATTTGTAAAATTTTTTTAAATAGCTCGATGAAAAATACAACGTTTAAATATATTATGTTTTTAAATGAAAAAAATGTGTACAAGCATTAAGAAATGTTTTTAATAAAACGTAACGTTTTTTCATGAAACTCTTGATATAGTTTTTTATCATACACATTTTTTCCTTTAAAAATAAATATTTTTTTCTTCATGTTAAAAACTATTTTAATAAATAAGAATATTTTCAAACAAAAAAAATAGTTTTTTTTAAATAAAATTTAGTTATTACATTAAAAATTAATAGAACTTGATTTTGAAAAAAATGTTTATTGTAAAAATATTCAGTGTAAAAAATTAGAATATGCAGATGAACAATCATCTGCAAATGTCTTTAAATCCAACAGTTGAGAGTTACGAAAAATTCATTTTTCAACAGACAATAAGCACGTTTATTATATAGAAGTAGAAAAAAAAATTGAAAGTAATATAGGAAATTTCTTTTTATATTATTGTGTTCATGTATTGGGTCGTTTGTCGTGTATCGTACAAATAAAAATTTGGCAATAAAAAAATTTTCACAAAACTCTCGAAGAGTTCTGACATACCCCATCCTCGCCTGAAAAAAAAAGTAATATCGATTACTTTTCGAGATTGATTTTTATCGATCGTTCGGTGAATAATAAATTCCGTTCAACCCACAAATTTCATTAGACAATTTTTCACAGAGGCGTGTGACACATTTTCGCTGAAAAGTGGTTTGCGTCACGCACTCGGTAACTTGGAAAACAGTGTAGGACGAAATTGATTTATTACAAGATAAAGGAGCATTATCCCTGACGCTTCAAAAGCTTTCTAATCAAATTTAAAATACACGAATACTTTTTTTAAAAAGACCAAATATTTTTTTGATTCCCTAATAAATACAGAGTGAGGAAAACAAATCCGTGAAATAATCTAGCCTTATTGTTTTACTGATTTCAAGCAAAAATTTCGAAAGATCACGTCCATGACATTATTCTTCGTTCAGTATTAAAATTTTATTATTAATCTTGTTCAAATTTTTAAAAAAATGTTAATTTGAAAAACTTAGTAAAATTATATGTATTTTATTTATAAGATGTATTTAATACAATTCAGTAAATTATTTATTCCAAAATGTACTGAATAAATTCATTTTGCACAAGTGCATCGAAAATTGCATTTTCCACGTATTTTAAATGCATTGAAAAGGTGCGCCTAATTTCCATCCTCTCAATGACGCGATAATAAAAGGAACAAATTGACTTTTACTGTAGCGAGTTCCCTCATTATTTCTTTTTTTTATTATTGCGAAACTACGACTCGTTCTGAGAACCGCGTTCAGGTATGACCATCCTCACTATCTTTATTCGAACTGATTTCCCTTTTATTGCATCTGTTTTCCCACTTTGTTTGCATGAGAGTCAACACGCGTGACTTAAACATCATGCAGTTGCCACAATATTAATTTTTGTTCTTTAAAAATAAAATTTTTTTAAAAATTCTGATAATAAAATTTTTTAAAAATTCTGAAAACAAATATTTTTTAAATTCTGTAAATAAACATTTCTCAGATGCAATTTTGAAATGTTTGAAAAAAGATTTAATATACATTCGAAAATATTTGAAAAATAGTCCGCTGTGAAATACACGTTTTCTGCTTTTCTGCATGAGCTTTTCTGAAAAAGTGGCACGCACTTTACGATAATCGTCGAAGCGTCGACGACTGGTGCATGTTACACAATCCGCCGAGGATCGATGATCGAAGATCAGTGCTGTTCATTGAAAATAAAATCATAAATTTACTTTTTTATTTATTGCGTTTAATTTTTTCTTGTCATTTCAATCCATTTGATATGATCTTTAATAATGATTTAAAAAATAAGAATTTGTATAGATGTATGTACTGATCATTCATTTCAATATTTTATGGTTTATATAAATAAATATATTAGTACACATTTGAATTATATTTTTATAGAATTACTATTTAAATAATAATTTCATATATTCCTGTTGTAAAGTGACTGAAAAAAAAGACAGGAAAAATAACTATATGTCAATTACTTTTAATTAAAAATTATCACCAAGGTCTACTTTGTTTAAACAACCTTGTTTTTCGGTTAAATTTCGTTTCAATTTACTTTTTTTTAATTTGGCGAATAATTGCTGGCTGATAAAGAGGAGCCAAGGTTTGACCGCATCGGTGAAGGAAAAAAAGTAGACTATAGCAATAACAATGAATATGGTAAACTTTTTATCTTTTATACATTTTATGAATCTAGTTCAAAAGTTTTATAATTGCTGTCATTTGGTAAAAAACATCAGCTTTATAAAATTAATTTCAAAAAATAACATATCTATTAATATTTTACACTAACTTTTTCAACAAATTGAATTTTTTAGTATTGTAATTTTATGAAAATGATTTGTATTTTAAATGACTAGCCCAAAGACGAAGAAAAGCAAATTTATTTTGGGAATAACCTCAGAACGACAATCGAAAAGAGTGAAAACTTCGATAGATAGACGATCACTTATCGACTGTTAATATTAACATTTTCTCTTTTACAGAATGGTTGTCTATCGGGTTTACATCAATTAAAATTGATAAAAATCGGGCCAAGTTTGTTTTAAACACCTCAACGTATATACATATATTTAATTAATTAGACAACTAAAGAAATTACATTCTTTTACATAAATTATTTATGATCTTGCAAAATAAATTAGAGCGTTATTTAAATATCTTTCAGGTGCACAAGAAGCTTCCGTGTGTCCTACTAGAGCCAAGAATTTTCTAACCAAAGATTATGCAATAAAAACAATTAGACAAACGATCATATAAAAATCATTCGAAACGGATTAATTCCTAATTTTTTTCTACTTTGAGGAATCAAACTGTTTTCTATATTTCAATATTTTTAAAAAAATGCATTTCTTATTTTCATTTATTATTTATTCTTTATGCATTTATTAAGTGAATTTTTATAATATCATGTATATTAACGCATAATGTACATATAAATTTTACATTAATTTTTTCAAATGCATTTTTAAGAAATTTATTTAAAAATGCATTTTTTTAAATGCATCTCAAAAATACATTTAAAATACCTATTTAAAAAAATGCATAACAAACATCAAAAAAGTACAAACTAGATGGGTAAAAAATGTAAGTTAACGCATTTGAAATACAAGGAAAAGGTTGGCTCGATGTTAGAATTGCATTTAACGTTTTCATCCTCTCAACGTTCAACGTCTTGATAGCAGGAAATAAATTGACTCTTGATATAGCGTGGTTTCTTCTCGCTTTTTTTTATTGCGAAATAGTATGAGGCGTTCCGAAAGCTGCGTTCAAGAATGACCGACGGCACAGTATTCGTTCAAACTGATTTCCCTTTTTACTACGTCTGTTTTCCTATTTCATTCGCATGCGAGTCACCGCGAACGACTACAACTTCATGCGGTCGCTTTAATATTTATTTTTCTCTCAAACACGAAAGAAATTCCGGAAATGGAAATTTTTTTTCCCAAAGAAACTCTAGAATGCTCGAAAAAATGTTCCATGCATTCTTAAATATTCGAAAATATATATTTCATCATGAAATATACGTAAATTATGCAGGATACTCTTTTGAATAAGTGTCACGCGTGTTACGCTAATCGGCGAAGGATTCACGACTGCGGAATGCCACGCAACTTGCCGAGATGATCGACGGTCAAAGATCAGTGGTGCAAGGCTTACTAGAAATTAGAATACAAAATAACTTTTATTTTCACCTGGTTGGCCATGCACTTTAATAATTAAACAATTTTTTTATTTTTTTAATTTTTTTAATAATTAAAGAAATGATTGAATAATTACATATTTCAATTTATTGTACTACATTATTATTAAATCATAAAATATTTTTAAAACTATCAATGGTGTACTATAATTACAGTTTATTAGTACAGAATCTTGAAAAATACAATTAGTTGTATTATAATCAGTGTAGTTGTCACTTTTATATGTACAGTATAGGATTTAACGTATACTGTTCATTCGATTATCAGTAAATAATTTACAACATTTATGTCATATTATTCATCTGGAAGTGTATATAACAACAGTTTTTTTTATTCAACATATATGTATTTTGATGACAATAGTTTTTTTAGTATTGCAATTTTTTATATTTCATCAATGAGAGCATGTTACTAATTAAATACATAAGAAAGTGAACACAAGAAAGTAAATGACGTAATTTGGATAGGTTCGTTATAAATTTGTGATAATTGAACGTTTGGACATTGGCCTTCATAAGATTGCATATTTAATCCACAAAAAAGCTCAACTTTGAATATTAAAAAAAAAGACACAGTAAATGAATTTGAGTAAAATTTTGAAAGAAATTGATCAAGAACCAAGAAAAAATACAATTTTCATTAATTATAGCTGAATTTTCCTCAATGATAAAACTGTTTTGAGGACGTCTATATAAAAAATGTTGGCAGTACGTTAACTCTACTCTTGACATTATTTTTTTGTACTTCATTTTGAATGTGGCTGCTATAAAAAAATTGACTAATTTGGAATAAAATTACTCAAAAAAAAACTCTTCTGCAGTTTAAAAAAGCCAAATTTAGCTTAAAATATGGTCTAGAGTAGAGAAGTGAAGAGTAGAGTTAACGTACTGCCAAAATTTTGATTAAAAGAGAAAATGTGTGTTTTTCTGGGATCAAACAGAGAATTTGCTCTAAGCATAGTTCGATTTTTTGTCACCAAATGTCATATAGCCATTCAAGAGATGTCAATAAGTGGGGACAACCGATTTCAATGGAAAAATCACAATTTTCGAAGCATCAAGTATATATTCGTGAGTCCGTGTGCATCGGGCGATATATAGTTATAGGCTTGACGGTGTTGACCTCGATCCTCGATCACTCGGTTTCGTGTCCCCATCATCGACTCCTTTCACTTGAAAACTATCTTCTCGGGCTTCCTTACGCACCGTCCAAGTTCCTTAGTCAACCGCCGAACAGCGTGACGTACCGTTCTCCGTTAAATTTCGTCGAAAAGTGAATTCGATATCAATCCCAAATTCGACAACCTCGCCAATTAACTATTATTTATAAAAATTAATAAAACTTGGAATTAAATTATTTTTTATCAATTTCATTCAATTTACTAATTGATCGATCATTATCCAGATTGTGTAAGTATTTCGTGAAGTAGTTGCTTCAGAATTCCATTGGGTTTAACTCCGGATTAGACTCGAGTGATTTTTATAAAAGCAATTCAAAGCTGTTGAGCTATAAACTTTGAATTTCGTAAATAATTATGGTGACTACTTGAATCAGAATCATTTTGTTCATCTTCATTGAGAGAAAACACGATGGTATATTTTATACTATAAAGTGACAATTATGCTAATTATTTTTTAATTAAATATATTTTTGTAGTAAAACGTAACATAATCAGGACAAGATGGAAATAAAATATGTTCAGTTCTATAATAATTAGTATAGTTGTCACTTTTATATAGTAAAATTTATCATTCTTTTCTCTCGGTGTACGGTCAAATATGGAGGAGAAAAAAAGTTTCGAAATGAAAAATAAATACAAAATTTAAAAAAGAGGATTTAAAATACATACTTTTCGCTCTTGTCATTTGAATAATTATCAATTACTCCACTCAACAACATGCAGTTCATCTTTGGTCAAATTTGAAGGAGAACAAATTTACGAAATGAAAAAAAAATACAAAATTAAAAGAATAGGAATTAGAACACGATTTCTGTGATTTATGTAATTTGATAATTATTCGATGAGCAACTTTTTATTTAAATAAGCAGAAGATTAGGACTAATATTATTTTTTTTGTTACAAAAGAAGAAAAAAAGAAACAGGTACTTTTGACTATTTAGTCGAAATGAAAGCATGAGAAAATATTTTACGCGCCAATTTAGCGCGCAGCTTGAAAAAGTTATACGACGTGCGGTTAATGTTCAAATTACAGTGAACGAGCATTCACATTTAAATTTATTGCCACTGGCAAGGTTTTTTGTCTAAAAATCTATTTAAATAGTGTTCCCTTGAAAATGCATGTAATTTTTTTTCGGGCTACGTTGGTTCACCGTTCTCACAATTGCTTATTGATTATTTTTATTTTCTAATGTTTTTCACAACTAGAGCAGATACATTTAAAATTGCAGAAGGAAGGAAGATGATCTCTTGGTGCCTTTGAAAATTTTTTTTCTTGGACACCTCGTCAACTTCTCAAAACGATCATGAAGACAATTTCCATGAAACTTTTCGTTTTGTTGCTTTTCTATGATTGTAAGTGTATTTTTTTCTTCAAATCTGGAACATATTCAAGAAATTCAACCTTGATACATGAATGTTGATCATATGTAGATGATTTTCAACTTATATTTATCAAAGAATCAACACAATATTAATAACATTTTTATTGTTTTTCGTTTCGTCTTTTCAGGCGTTACTTCATTAATTATCCCTGAGGAATTACCGTCGATTCTTTCCGTGGTTTATTCGAACATACCGCCGATAAAGAAAGGCAAGTTAGAAAATCACAAAATTTTTAACTATTTTATGAAAATAATCACACATTTCTTGTAATAAAAAACTTTAAATAATTAGTAAATAATTATATAATAATCATTGCGTAATTATAATTAGTCATGAATAATTATTATCATTCCAATAATTTTATGATCTTGAAGCTTAAAGAATACAATGTTCAATTTATTTAATAATCTCCACTAATGATCACCAAATGATTACTAAATACATTCCAATAAATTCATACAACAATTATATTGACAATTAGTAATTAATTGATAAATTTACCTAAAAAATCGTCAGATAATTGTTAATAACAAATGATCTATGCAATATTTAAGAAAAAAAACCCTACGTACTTCTGTTGATAATGCATTTTTGAAGATATATTCCAAATATCAAATTAATTAAAAAAATAATTAAAAACTGAAAAAAATGCTGTTTTGAGATAAACGCGTTTGAAGTTTTGAGTGAACTTGCTGCAGACCTGGCGGTCTTTAATATAAAACAGATATTTTTTATCTTCTAAAATGTGTGTAGAATGATTCGTGCAGGAAAAACATAGACAAACATTAAAGAAAATTTTGGTTGGACTACACTGGTTTATAGATTAAATTTCATGAAAATACAACCTCTAGGGGGCCGAAAAAAGGTCTTATGTGGCCGAGATATGGTACGTTTACCCTACTTAGAAATTTTTCCAGGCCATGACCTTTTGAGCCATCATTTTTTGAGGCACTAGGGGACCATTTAAAAATAAAACAAAAAAAGAAATCGATTTTTCGATAATTCTAGAGTGGCCTATTACCCCCTTAAATAATTTTTGAAGCGCACTGTATAGACTTTTGCCGTGACGAAGAATTTTTCACGTTCGATTTTTCACACTTTCACGCTCTATTCTTAACCGCATGCAAAACTAATGGTGCAAAGTGCATTCGTGACGATAACCGGATTCGTGCTACGTCCAGGTGTCGATGTGTAATTGCGAGATACGGAATAACTATTATGTTTCTTCGGAGTATGCTCTAGGAATTCGTCTCCGTTCCGCAATTGACTCTCGAATCCGTCACGTACGTGTAACAGTGACTTTTACTTTCGATCTCGTTGTGAATATGTCGAAAACGTTTCAGGCACCGATTCGAGAGTCGGGCTTGGTTTCAGACTTGGCGAGCATGCCGACTTCCAGATTCTCCTCGAGATCGGCCCGCAGAAGGAAACCGAACCGATTGGCAACACAGAATCCAAGAGACGACGCATGGTGAGACTTTCCTTTTGACTCATCCATCACTCGATATTCTACATAAATAAAAAATACTTAAAATATTCGATACAATTAATTTTCAAGAATTTAGTATAAAATTTTTTAATTTTTCAATCATATGAAAACGAATATAATTTATTATTGATTAAGATGACGCATTTTGAGACTTTCCTTTTAACTCATCGATCATTCGATATATTCTACATAAAAATCAATACAGATTTTCAAGGATTTTAGTGTAAAATATTTTTAACTTTTTCAATTATATGAAAATCAATATAATTAATTATTGAAAATGCGGTCCAATTCTTAATACCTGAAATCAAATGATGAGATTATAAAAAATAAATATTGAAAAATGAAAAATTCAATTCAATACTTATCAATAGACGAATTTTTATTTACGACATTATTTTTTAGCTAACATTAATAAATGACAAATGTATCCGATATCTATAATATTTGTTACGAATGACATAAATACATAAATACACACAGAGAGAATTTGGTTATAAAAATGTATAACATATAGTAATTTTCACTATGAGCTCATTGGATTTTTCGAAAAGAAAAATTCTTAAATTTTTTGATACTATTACTACATTAAGAAAAAAGCAGTAATTTGTCATATAACATATTTATCATGCACGTAATAAGTCTACTATATATTTCCTTTTAGGAATCGAGGTAATAACAAATATATGAAGATAAATTGTTGCTATGGAATTTTTTAACGATGTAGAGTATTAGTCCAGTTTATTGATGGCTATAAATTTCAAGTACCATTATCGATATAATAAGGGAAAAATATCTTGTCAAAATGATCGATACAAGCCAGAGAAAAAAAATTTAAAGTGAAGTTTCAAAGAATCTAAAATATCTCACGTGTTTATTAAAGTACAAGGTTCAATTATTTACCACAAAACTATATGGTCTGCAAACTATTAAGAGAATTATTTTATTATGATATCGATTATACACGTGAGTGCATGAATCCAAGTCAAAATTATAACCAAAAAATGAAGACCACTTTTTAACTATTGCTGTATTATATAATTTTTTTTTACTTTTTGAAGTTAGTATACATTTACAGTAGAAAAGGTTTATTCAGCCTTAAAAATCATTTAGTTATGCTTCATTTAAAAATAAGCCATACAGTATTTCATTTGACTAGTACGTACTGCTAATACCTCCTTATATGGGTACAACTTTCGAAAAATTAATATTTTTTAATCAAACGTTCATTCAACATTTTAAGATTATCGTGTGAGAACTTTAAACACGTTTTTCTTAAAACTAGATTTTTTTAATTCGTGTACAGCCTTTTACATAAAAATTAATTAAACGATTTTAATAAAATAGGTTATATTTATTTTTTGACGAACAGGTGACCTACCAAGCTGCCATGAGGGGAGACCTCGGACCTTGGGCCCAATCTGTTGCCAAGTATCAAACCCAGATGAAGCTACAGCACGAGCTACAAAAATTAAAGCAACTTCAAGAAAAGGCAGCCAAAATAAAATCTGAAAATGGGGATAAAGTTGAAAATAAAAAGGTTCGTAAATTTACAACACCAAAGGAAAATAAACCAGAAAATTATGTTACAAAAGATTATTCTTTTTTATATATACAGTTAAGAAGCTTATATCGTGATACCATTTATTTCATATTTTGTTGAAAATTAGCAGAAACCTTTATTGATATCATATACACGCATGTGTAAATTTATGAGCAACTTGGCTATGCCGAAATCGAAATATTCAAGATAAGGTAAACGTCCCAATAGTTGAATAATTTTCGCCATATTATTTTTAATATTTGAATTATTTTTTTCTCAATAAAATCGTATGGATTATTTTCCCTGTACGAAGAAGTTTATTTTTCATAACATTAATTTATTGGAAAAAATTCGTTCAACCCTAGAGACAGAGTCGATTTTCTGTCCAATTTTCACTAATGAATTTTTATAATTTTTCATCGCGGATCCTTTCAAAATTTAACACGTGTATATGACATCGAAAAAGGCTTATGCCAATTTTCAACAAAATTTGAAGTAACTTTTACTTATTTTAATAGAACTATCTTCATTAGAATTATAACTTAAAAATATGCATATAGTCAGGCAACTTGCAATGAACACTGAGAATATAAAAATAACTGAATAAATTTTCTATTCGCTATCAGTCGATTGCTGATCAAAATTCACCATTCAGGGACATATTAGTTCAAATTTATTAAATCTGTGAATAACTATTAATTATTCAATTTTTATTTATAATTATTTGAAATCAATTTTTCAGATATCCAGCAACGATTGGCTGACAAAATGGAGCAAAGGCTTAGCCTCATCAGAAAATAAAATAAGGCTCGAACCAATAAAGACAATTACTCTAAATGTCAAGAATGACAAGAGAATCGAGAGCAGGATTGACCAAGTCAATTCATCTGACAAGAACAATATCCAAAGTCAGATCAGTGAATTGGAAAAATTGTTCAAAAAACAAGAAACCAGTTAGACTTTTCTCCAATTATTTCATAAAGAGCTAATTTGAATTGTTTATTCAAATTAAATTTTCGATAATAATTCGAAAATTATGGAATCACTGCCATAATGTAAAAAAAATAAGGATTCGCGAGGAAAGAAAAAACGATTTTCATTTTATAATTTTCATTTTGAACAAATAATTTAAATTTTAAATTTAAAAAAAATCGGAATTTGTAAAATTACTGCAATGAGGTAAATAAGTTTTCTTCTGAAAATAAACTCAAAGCGCTACGATCGAAAAGAATGAAAACTCTATTCGACTGACGATAATTTATCGACTGTCATGCTAATTTTTTTTTCTTAAAATCGCGCTTTTTTACCTACGAAACTCTAAGTCGAGCTCAATTAGAAAAAAAATATATTTTTTTATCGAAATGTACTTCAAATTATATTATAATCATTTTAAAAAAATGTACATAAATTGGAAGTAAACAGTAAGTTTTGTATACAATCAATTATATTCATCGTGTACATATTATATTTCAAATGCGTGTATATTAGACGTTAAAAAAAGCCATTGTCTATATATTTAGCCATTTAATTAATAAAAAAATAAAAAATAAAATGATAAATTTTTATTTTTACATAAATATTTAAATACTTAAATTAATATTTATACTTTTCCTTATCTCTGCCATTATTAAATCACAATTTTTTAAAACAAATAACCAAACAATTGACAAAATATATAGACCCTTTGAAAAAATCAGAAGCTGATCGTATTTTAGGAAATACAACAATGGTAAAAATTATACAAATGTCAGAGGTATTTAGAAAATTTATAAAAAGGCCATCTCCTACATAATGGATAATAAAAACGAATAGTTGGGAAAACTATTGGCAACTATTAGGATCTGTCAAATGTCAAAAAACATGGCGACCATAAGAGGATCACGATATGTATAGTCATATGTATAGTAATGGATGGTAAATACATGTGCAATTTGTGACTGGCCTCTGGCACAAATCTCAAAGAATGCAATTTTGTTGAAGGAAAAGTCAATTTTGAGGCTGCACATATATAAAAATGTGGTTAAATTAGTGGAGTCAGCCAAGTGACGTTGACAGTCCTTTAGCAGTCTTAACCTCCAATTGCTTGTTTGATGTATTCTTTCAATCTCTCCCACTGTTCTTCACGTTTATTTGCTTCTTCTGTCGAGTAAACATCATTGATTCCATTTCAACTAATAATTGAATAACTCTTTATTATAAATATCGCATAATACGTATAATTACTATTAGAGAATTTTCTCTAAGCATGGTTCGTTTTTTGCCACCAGATGTCATATCGCCATTCGACAGATTCCAATAAGTGAGCAAAAAGTCAATAAGAAAATCATAAAACGTTTTGTTTAGACACTTTTATTGCATTATATTACACGAAATAATCATATTTATATATAATATATATATAGAATTTATTCGATAATTTATCACGATGAATAATTGGTATTGGTGGATGAATTTGGTATCTCCTGGCTCGCGATTATCTTAACTCACGGGATCATAGAGATTTACGTAACTAGTACAACCTGCCCTTACGATTAACTTTGGGAGACACGCTGCGAAGATATTATGATACACCCACGTTTCTAATTACAATATTTTACACATTTCGAGATTTCGAGTCCTCGAGTCGCCTTCCCTGCTGCCCTCCTCGAGCCAGTGACAATAAACGAAGGGTCCGTAGCGTGCTTTCCAAAAAATTCAACAAAAAATTTAATGTGTACCTTTTTGGTGACATTTCCTTCACGAATACACTTTACATAAATAAAAAGAAATTCTAGCATCAAAAAAATGACTTTGTTTTGTCATTTTTGCAATTATGCTGAAGAAATAAAAAAAGATTTTTGATTTTTTTTTGATATAAGTAAAATCCAAGATGGAGGATAAAGTGATTTTGAATTTGTATATATTCAGATATCGATTTTAGTTTATTCTGAGGTATTTAATGACTTGGTGAATTATTTATGAATGGAAAAATTTGGTGGAATTTTATTACGAGTTTATCTCTGGCTCTCGGACTACGATGTTTTTTTTCCAAAATTTTGACTCTAATCACGGAACAATAAAATTTTTGCTCAAATTGAAAAAAAACAATTCCTTCGGGCAATGCTTTTTTCTCGTAGCATCGTGACGAGTCTTCTGCCTCCGCTCGGACCTCTTTGTATTTTTTTTTAAATTTTCATTCTTTCTTTATCGTTAATTCTCGAATGTCGAGGAAAAAACGACCTCGGTCTTATCACGTGACGTTTATTTCCTCGTCATCCTCGTTGTCCGTGAAATCTTTCGGGCTCTTCGGACTCGTCAACGGACTCATGTCGTTCAGGTCTATCCTCGGCTTCTCCCCGTCGACGTCGCTCAAATCCGGGTGCGGATTGTTCTTATTCGGCAGTGTTTGCTCCCGAGAGCCACCCTTCGCGAGCAATTGTCGCTCCTTCGAGTTTCGCCACTTCATGCGTCGATTTTGGAACCAGATTTTTACCTGTAATCAAAAATTCACAAAAATATTAAAAATACCATCACACTTATACTTGCTTTCGCTATATACAGTAATATTTATTGTTTATTATAAAAAAAGTGATTTTTTAAAAAAGAAATAGTATCTTATCTTCAGGATATTATTGATTTTTTTTTCATTAAATAGTGTACACGAAAAATCAACTTAAATGTTAAAAACTGATTTTTATATATGAATATCGAAATGTAGATATAAAATATGAAATTTATTCCATTCGTATGATATAAATATTCTTTTTGATAATGTTTATTTTTTTCTCAAAATGACATGGAAAGTCAGTTTTTTTTAGTAATCAGTTTTTATTAAGAAAAAAGTTAGAGTTATTATTTTTTTTTTGTAAAAATTAATTTTTATGCGAAAAAAAGTAAAACTTATAATTGAATACGATTATAAGTTGTGGAAACGATTTGAGGTGATGTCAAACACCCAATTTAGACTGAATATTTGGATAAATCCTATGCTCGTATTTTTCAAGCAAATAAATTGAAATTTGAATATATTGTGCAATGTACACTATATCAGTGCATGACACTCTTGAAATTAAAAAAAAAACTAAACTAAACTAAACCATTTTTTTTGTTTTTTTTTTAATTTCAAAAGTTTTATGCCTTACTATAACATACACTACATAAAATATTGAAATTTCAGTTCATTTTCTCGAAAAATAAAAATGAAATTTTTCTCTAAAAATTTCAGCGTGGGATTTGTCCGAAAATTCACTCATCTAAATTCGATGTTTCACTTCACCTTAATTTTAATGAAAATTTTAAATTTACATAACGTAAAATCATAAAAAGTTTCACTATTGTCAAAGATTTCAATTTTTTAACACAAGTATATGTTAAAGAATTTTTAAGTTCATTATTTTATAAAAACCAATCTTTAAAAGGAACTCTACATATTAATTTTATCAATACTAAAATAAGAATATTTTTTCATAAGATTGTTCAACGCGATCAAAAATATTTAAACGTCGCTATCTCCTCGTCAAGGGAAGAAAAAACCGGATTTACTTTTTATCAAATATTCCAGAATATCCGCAAGTTTTCATATCTCTCTGCCAATATCCTCTTAATTCCCTCTCAGTAGATTTCAAATATTATTGAAGGAAGAATATCCGTTTTGAAAGATAGGAAATTATTTCCTCGCAGTGGATAGTCGAGAGTGAAATAAAAATTCATCGTTCTTCATTCATCATCGGGGCCATTCTCTTGCCTTCCTTTTTATTCCTCCCCAACTCAATCGCTGAGAGAAAAGCCGATAGAATGTGAAAGCTTCTGCAGAGGAGATGCGAGAAAGCGGAATTTTAAGCAGAAAAAGAATTTTAGGGGAAATACAATTTTTAAAGGAAAATAACTTTTCCATCAAATATTGTTCAGACATATTTTCAACTTAAACTTTTAGTATGAAAAATTAAAAGCTTCTTTTTTTTCTTTCGTTTTCAGGTTTTTTATTGTTTCATAAATATGTGAATAGTATAATAGAGTCGAAGATAAATAAAATAAGGAAAAATATATTTTAAAAGAAAATTTATTTCAAAATTATTTCGACAATTTTTACTGGAATACGATAGTTTTAATAAAATTTTGATATTTCTTTATTGAAAAAAGTTATATAAAAGTTATATATGGTCAACACAGCAAATTAACATCAAATATTTCACAAGCAGGGTCTAAGTGAAACGAGTGAAAAAAACTGAGGTTTCGAAATTTTTTTTCTATCTTGCTCCCCCCCCCCCTCCATCCCTCCCCTACAGTATTTTCAAAATATTTATTAAAGTTTTTGTATTTAATTGTTTAAACAATAAAAAAATGTTTAAATTGTTTTTAAAGTATGCTTAAGTTTCCAATGAATAGTCAAACAAAGAGTTAAAAAATTGGCAATTTTTTCTAGCAAAAGCCAGAGTCTGGCTTTTACGAATTGAACGTCAAGAATATAGAGTTTTAACTGGTATTGTCTGTCCCATACATCCTTAAAGATGTCTTGTAAGTCAAGTTGAGTACTTTTTACAATTTTATTTTTAACGTGCTTTTTACTGTAATTAAAGAATACTAATATGGAGGATCAAATTTTTAGGAATTAAGAGTTATCGTGGTGATCCAAAAAGTATATTTCGTAACGTTAAAACTTTTATTAAAGTTGTTGTTTTGATGAAGGTTAGGAAACCTGTCAATGCTTGGGGTATTACTGTATAGAGCTCTGGTTAAAGTTCTATCGTCATTTATCGTTAATAATTAATAAAAAAAGGCCCGTAACCTCAAGTTTTTCTTTATCCTATAGGTTTAAAAATGTTTAATTAAAATAACAAATAGTTTTTATAAAGGGTCACTCATGTGGAAAACAATTGCTTTTTGAAAATAAAGGTACGGAATTTAAAAAAATCGAATTTTCAATCTCAAATATCTTCGTTAAAAAGTCGGGAAGGGCATATTTTTTTGTGCGCATTTTATAGCTTGGAACTTTTCCTATCGTTTGATCCTAAAAACACACATTTCTATCATTATTGACTTTTTTGATAGACATCCTTAAACATATAGAAAAAAATCTTCCTAGTGCGATGAAAAGATGCAATTTTTCGTGAAATTTTCAGGAAAATTTTGGAAGAATAACTTTTATATGATGAAGCGGCGAGATGATGAGGCGCAAGGGAGGGAGTCGCGCTCGACGTTATATCGCGAGGAGAGAAATATACGCCGGGGTAGTTAAACGGGGATTACAGCTCGCTAAACGCTCCGTCGGGTATATAAAGTCTCCGCGGGACGGAGCTTTATTTCAATCTTTGGCCGAGTCGGAGGCAAACGCGCGGCGCCTTACCGCCTTCTCCGGCACCCCTCGATCCAATCGGAACGGACCGGGTTCCGCCCTATCGCCAATCGTTGCGCGAACCGCACACGTGCCCATCGCGCACCTCGCGCTCCCTTATCCCTATCCCCCTCATCTCCCCTCCAACCCTTGCGAATTCCGCGCGATCTGCGACCATCGTCTGACCGTGACAGTCTTTAATATCCGATTTATTATATTTTCCGCCGTGCCGAGTCTTTCTCTCTCTCTCTCTCTTCGTCTTTATTTTTGCTCCATTGTTTTTTGCTCGACGCATCGATATACTCACATATTCGGATTAGTTTTTTATCCAAAAGTTTTCGAATGAAGGAGAATTGTACGTTTTGAATTTGAATTATTTAAGGTGACGTGAAAGATTCCAATTTATAGAGTGAATTTTTGGACAAATCCCATGATCGTTTTTATCAAGCAAATTAACTTTAATTTGAATAATAAATAATAAATATAAATCTTAAATAATATAGAAATGTGAATGTTTGTATGTTTGAATGTTTCACTGAAAACGAAATTTGGTTGATTGAACCAAATATTTGTTTCAATACGTTCAATGATATTATTTTGGAAATTGAACTAAATTCTTGGTTGATTTAACTCAAGTGTCATTATTTCAAATAAACAAGTGTTGTTTCGACGATATATTTTCAACTAAATATTTTTCAACTAAATCTGTTCTCAGTGTTGTTATACTCGATCACGCAAAAACGTTTGCACGGATTTGAATGAAATTTGTTATATCGCAGTTTACAATGTGGATTTGAACATAGGCTACTTTATTTTAACTCATCGTGACTCGATGACACTGTAGAGTGAAATTTTCTATAAAAATCGACAAATCGGTATGAAAATTGGTTCAAATACGTATTTAAACTCATATAGAAAATTTTCATGCTATTCTTTTTTTTGTGACTCATCACTAGAGTGATATATCAACTTTTATATCCTTTAAAGGATGGTTCAAAAAATTTATGTAAATACGTAATAAAAATATTTTAGCGATATATGCACTTTTTAGTAATTCGCCAATAGATGATGATATTTTTTTTCCGAAACAGCTTTTTTAAATAAATGCATGATTTTTTTTTAAATTATGTTCAGAAATGGTAAATATAAAAAAGGAAAGATAATATTCAATTTTTACTTAATTGTAAAAATTTCAAGATTACAGCGGGGACGCGAAGCGCCCGAGCCACTATATAAAACCTGCTAATTCCTAAATATATATTTGTAAAATATTAACGCGAACGATAAATGCTATTAAAATCTAGCAAAAGAAAAGTTAAACGCAATAATTTTTCTTCGGGACCTTTTGAGAATAATTTAGCGAATAAACTAAAACGAGCATGAACTCGCGTTTGTATTCAAAAATGTCTGCCTCATCCCCGCCTGATGGTACGTGTATCGAAATGGAAATGTTTACGTTATGCTGATTCCCCTAAAAATTTCCATATTATGTCGATGCTCACGTATCTGCTCTTGGGAAGAATAACACGAGAATTCGAGAATAGCGATGCGCGACAATTCTAAAAATCATTTCTATCCCTTTTCTCGGCCGTTTACGCAAGAGCGTGAGATGAAACGACAATAAAGTTTCTGGCACGTAACACTCGGCGCGTAATTTCATTCTTCTAAAGAAATATGGTTCATATATATATTATGGACAAAACAATTCACGTTTATAAGCCATTCTTGTTTTTTTACAGATTCACTCATAAATTCGTTTTCTATCGCAGACGATGAATTTTATAATTTCATAAAAAGTAATATATGTAATAATGGTCTGTTCGTTACTGTATATCATATTCTCAAAAGCCTCAAAAATATATCAAATTTTTCATGAAAAAAATTATAATTATATGAGTAATGTAAGGAAAACCAGGATCTGAATTGTCAAAAACTTTAATAAAAATAATATTTTGAATTTTTGAACTTTTAGATCTATTTTTTGCATCTTTGATTTAATTTTTTTTTAATCAAACTAACAAAAAATATACTTCTAAAAATAAATAATTGAAATTATTGTAGTTTTTCTCTTGAATTTTTTAAATATATTTTTATGTAGTTCTGTAATAAATTTCATATAATTTTGTATGTGTTATAATTATGGGATTAAATATTCATGCTGCGTGTATGTAGCACATATTAACTTAAATTATAAATTTTTAGATTAATTTTTCTTCTTGGAATTCATCGGTAACCTTACTATAGAAATCTCATATTTTATTGTCTCTATTGAATGGTCTTATTTCCAAGTACAGACTTTGACATTATTTTAAAATAACTTCCATAAAATGTATTTTTTAACATTTTAAAAATAATTTAGTTAATTTGTTTTCAGAATGGGAATGCGTTTTACGTTCCTTCTTCTCATTTACTGCGTTTTAACTTTTTATTAGAAAGTAACAAAAAGATCGATAATAATATGCACTAAATTTTCCTTTAATCTTTTTTTAATTTTCAAAATGGAAAATGCACGTATAAAAGTGGAAGTATAAAAAATGCAAGAGACGTTAATTTTTTTTTCGTTGTCATCGCAATTGCTTGTGAAAAAAAAACACATTTTTTGATCGGGAGCGCGCGTATATAAATTTTGGCGTGAACGAAACAAAAGAGATGAGGTCGAAGGAAAGATGAAGGGCCGAGTGCGAAGCCGCAGAGAGCCTCGAGTAAAATTCGGCACTCGAGGGCAGTATCGGCGGGATTTCGTCACGCGATCGTTCGCTTTTGACGGCGAAAACGGCGAGTCCAGGCGTCGACTATGCGACGACCCCTCCGCGGTTGAAAATTGATTTTATACATCCTCCTCTTTTTTAATTTTCATTCGGATATACCGCGGGGAGGGCGTGTGCAGTTGACACCTAGCAGCCCCACACGCTCGCGTTCTCTCGCTCCCATTTATATGCCATTTATTCTCGCGGGGTAGAAAAACGTGTGCGCCCTCGAATCCGCTCACCGATGTGTTAGCCTCTTGCCTTTAAATCCCGCGTAAAACGTGTCAAATTTAAACGACAAGCCGACGAGAGCTCCGAATTATTTTTCAAATCGCTGACGACGGCCGACAATGGAAAATAAAAACTTCCAAAAAAAGGTTATAATTGTTTTTCTTGTTTATTATTATTAATATTATTATTATTTCTATAATAATTCCATTTAATTTAAAAATTTTTATTTGCATTGATAAAACCTTGCTTTTCAAAAAATGTCGTTCTCTATTGTTTTTAAAAAATCAGATTTTTTTTCTATTTTTCATACTAATTTTTAAGGTAGTTCTGATGTGATTTTATGGTAAAAATGGTTTTCTATACGGAATTTTTTCAAAATTTGTACAAATGGTTTTTAAAATGGTGCTCAGGTGTGTGTCAAATTTTAAAAGGCTTTTATCGTCTAGAAATCGAGATATTTATTGTTGAAAAACGTAACTTTTTGTATAACTTTCCATATAAGAGAGTATGTTAAAAATTGTGATTTTCAACATGAAATATCCTGACTTCTAGATAGCACAGCTTTCTAAAATTTATCATCAATTTTTATAAAACATCAAAGAAGATTAATTTAGTTTAAAAAAAATAATTATAGATAAACATTTCTACTGATGATTTACGTGGAAATAAAACTTTTGAACAGACTGTCACGGTAGAAATATCTTCTGACAAATCTCAAAATATTATCGATAACGTTTTTTAGTGCACTTGATTGACCTATTCTCAAATTTTTATTGAAATTTATCGAATCGTTTTTAATAAAAAAATTCTTAATGTTTAAATTTTTTGTACGTTATATACGCACTCTTATGGAGACCGTTGTTCGGAACTTCAATTATAATAATTATTTAAACTTTACTACGAACTTATCCAACAGCTGAAATTCAATAGATTATATACAAGATATAGAAAACGTAAAAAATAAAAATTTGAAATTCATTTATGAGTCAATTAAAAAATAATGTCACTTTTTTGACAAAAATCACGAAAATCGATGCCTTCTTGAAAAGTACTCTCAATTACTTGGTCTAACTTTTCACTTTTCTGTATACTTTAAAATAAATGGTTACTCATTGCTGTGACACATTATAGAAGTGATTATAAAGTTACTGTATAATAATAAATAACTACTTTATACGAAAACAAACACGAAAAATTGAGACTAATTTTACTTTTTATTTCAAGCCAAGTATTTTTTTCCAGATTATTTTTATTTGATGGTAATTTAGTTAGTGGTTTAGTATTTAAAAATGAAAAAAAAACATAATACTAAATTTTTACAACTGTCAGAAAAAAATTTTACGTGGAAATTAAGTTGGACGTTGAAACGAAAATTTTTTGTTAAATTAGGCAAATAAATGATTAAAAACCATGTGGCAGAGATGGATTGCTCGAGGAAAATTGGGATGAAAAGTGCTGCAAAAAAAAATGCGGAGGTGCAATCAAGTTTCGGGTCAGTACGTATTTCGATAAGTTTCGCCGCGTTTCCCCGAGCACTAATGGAGTATTTTGTTTCGAGACGATGGGTAATGAAAATTTTTGACTCGCGTTTAAGGAACCCGAAGGCAGGAAACGTAATTTCTCTCTCTTTCTTTCCTTTTCTTGCCCTTATTGCCGTCTCTCTTTTATTTTTCGCTGCGAATGCACCAAGGGGAAACGCTGATTGATTGTCCCGTCAGATCCAGACGTGGAGGAGCACCGTTAAAAACCATCAGAAGTAACTAAAAGCGTATAGCTTTACTCCGCAACTTGATAAATACTAGAAGTCACTTTTTCGGCGTTATTTCGTGCTGCTTAAATTTACCCCGGAAAAATAACGTACTGAGAACAAAAACTTGTCGAAAACTTGAATTATTTTGTTGAATACGAACAAAAAATATAAATTAAATAATATTAAAATTTTTTTAAACACGAAAAACATATATTAAATTAAATGTTAAACATGAAATTTAATTGATTTTTATTTAATATTTTGATGAATTATTTTTGCGCATAAATTAAGTTTTATAATTTTCTTTATTTTCTTGATCCTCATTTTTGAGGTCTTATAGGGGACCATTTAAGGAGGTATTAGCGATATTTTTATGGTTAATAATTGAACCTTATACGCTAATGAACACGTGAAATATTTTAGATTCTTTGAAAGTTCACTCTAAATATTATTTTTCAATAAAAGAACATTTTTCTCAATGCTTCTCATAAGACTCTGGCTTATGTCGAGCATACTTTATCGGGATAATTTTCGCTTATTTTATCGATATAATGCCACTTGAAATGTAGCCATCGAAAAATTGGATCAATACTCTATATCGTAAAAAAAATTTCAATAGAACAAAGTTCATTTTCGTACTTTCGTGAATATATATCCTTAAAAAGAAAAAAAAAAAGAAATCGATTTTTCGAACATTCTAGAGTGGCCCACTCAACCTCCAAAACCGACAAAGATATTCAAACATTTTTTTCCATCTTTTCTCAAGAACCTTCGAGATATTCCTGATCAGCGTGCAATTTTCTGAATTCGCGGTCACGCGTCCATACGGATGTTCCATCCATATCGGTCTCGAACCCAGCCCGATAATTATCCAAACTTCTGGAAATTACGATCGCACGTAAGGTATTATGCGACGAGAGCGAATTCAGCGGAGTATATCAGTGATACGTGTTTGTCACCGGGTGGAGAGCTGTAAGGGTGGGGGAGGGGTGGGGGTGTAGGGCAAGAGCGATTATCGGAACCGCACGGATCCGGACCAGGCATAATGACGTTTGAAACGCGTTATAGAGTAAGCGGGCGAGTGGGTAATCGTTAAACGATTGGCTGCAGCCTCAACGCCCTTCTCACGCTATTCCGGAAGATATACTCAACACTCCCTCCCTCTCTTTCCCTTTCGGGTATTCCATACTATATTTTTCTCTCTCTTTCTTTTATGCAATTTTGCTCACCAATTTCTTTCTCTTTATACCTGCGTCATTCCACCAAATAAAAATGAAGCTCGCAGGAGCGACCACCTCGACGATTTTTTTTTTCAAACTTTGAGAATACATTTTCTATGTTACAAACAAAAATATCCTGAAAATTTTAGCCCTTATTATGCAGCCATGTTAAAGTTACGACTGTTTGAATATTTGGAATTTTTTTTTTTTCATTCATTTTTTTGACGTACAACATTTTTTTAGAAAAATTGGTAATAAATTGTTTTTTATAGGAAAATTTCTCTTCTTTTCAGTGGATATATTAATTTTTTATCATACGCAACAGAAGATCCTTAATAATCCAATTGAAGTGAAAAAACGATTTTTCTCATGATGCGACCTCTGTTAGCTCAATTTTGATATTTTTTTTCTGAGAGCTGAGACTTTTTTCCACGAAATCTGTGATTTTCATGATGTGCATATTTTTTTTGCCACAATTTAAAAAATATAAATTCGTAACAATTGAACAACTTTTATATATGAACTTTTTTCGGATCTTGATACAGTTTTGATACAAGCATATCCTAGCTCATCATCTATAGGCAAGAAACTACAATGTTTGGGTGCCCTTTACCGCTTTTGATTGAGAATATCGTATACGTCTAATACATTTGTAATAAAGCTCTAGTTGTCTATTTATTTAGGGTTATGTGCTATCGTTTAAATATTGCCTGTATATAATGTGCTTATGTTGAGGCTCGTCTTTTCTTGCCTTTATCTCGTCTTGACGTTTGCATTTATTTTTATAAGTCAATCTAACTATATTTTGTTATTTTGTCACTTTTATTATTATTATTATTATTATTATTGTATAATTCAATTTATTTTATTGATGTATTCTTAATGATAAATATTTGTTCTCTCGTTAGCCTAGGGATCTCATCTATGACTTAATAAATGTATATCTCATATCATACTTTAATTTTTCTAGTTTAAGCTTATACAGTATTGATGACAACTTCTCTACTTTGTATTATGTACCATGTACTGGTTTCTGTTATTTCTTCTATAGTGCGTATTTTTTATCTTACTTTATCTTATATACTAATTAATATTATTATAGTTATAGTTTTAAGTGATTTTTGTATTTTTATCATATAATTTTGTAAATTTTATCTAAGGTATAACTTGTGATGGCATAATAAACCTATTCATTCATTCATTCTGTCATCCCTCTGTTGAATCCTTCAAGGCAGCACTTTTTTTATCATATTCTTGAACACCAGCTCTCCAAAACTCCGTCACTAACTTCCTGATTATCTTAATTGCCACTGCCTTGAGCATTATATTATATATTCCATTATTTTTTCTTTATACTCCTGTGTTCTCTTTTCACTGGTTACTTTTGTTTTGTTTTATTATTTGTTATCGAATTTACTTTCTATATCTGATATCTATTTATTTATTTGCTATCATCTTCTATACTATTTGCTTTCACTACGATTGTTTGCATAATTTTTTGAATTGTATTCCGTAGCTCGATTCTTTCTCTCTTTCAAGTATTCCACATTAATTTCTCCCTTTCTTTTTGTCTACATACTTTTCTCTTTTTCCATATCTCGCTCTCTCTCTCTCTCTCTCTCTCTTTTGATCTCTTTCTCTCGTTTGCCGCATTTCTACTCTTTCTCTCTCTTTTCGTGATTTTGGCTCTGACACCATCGCGGGAACGACACCGCCTCGGCCACCTCCGGGAGTGTCATTCGCCGTTTATCCCTTTCCCCCTTCCTCCAGTTTCTTGGCTTTATATATATATTATATATACATGGCGCGGAGAGGGCTGCGGGGGACGAACCCCTTTCTCGGGATCTTACGAGGGTGGTTGCGCGCCTCCTCCTCGCTTGGCCCCTCGCGGTGCCGCCATCTGGCACCGTTTAATAAAAGACGATCGATTATGACGTCGGCCCTCCGACGCGCTTTACTCTCGGACGGGAAGGAATACCTCCGCACCGAATCGCCGGATCCGGAGGGATCGCCGCCGCCTACGCTCGACGCAGAGCTCATCCATTTTACTTCTTCGATCATCCCCGCCTCTCGCCTCTTCCCGCGCGTATAAAAATTCACCCGGCCCGCTTTTACGAAAAATAATACGGCGAACTGCCTCGTTATTTCGCGAATCAAACTCCACGCGTTTCCTTCTATTTCTTTTTTTATTGCCTGCACTTCTTACAAATTCACGATTCACTCTTTCGCGAATGAAAGTTTACAATTTGTGTGCACCATTTCACGAATCGATAATTTGAAGTTTTGAAGTAGATTTCAAATATAGTTCGCTTTGTTTTTCATACGTGTCGCATTTTTTGCTCCTTGCTGGCAGAAAAGTTAACATTTTTTAAATAGATTCACGAATTATTAGTGCTTCTGTAATTAAAAAAGAAAAAACATTCTAACTAAAAACACAGCTAAAAAAGGTTGATATGAATATAATATATATTAAACTTAAATATTAACTATAAATTATTATTAAATATATTATTCAATAATATTATTTATATATTAGTTAGTTTAAAAAAATGAGAATTTAGTATTCTCTAATTGCAATAAATAACGTACTTAAAGTTGGACTGGCAATACAGATTTCCGTAAAAAAATACAAGCCGTATCATCTCATGCGCAGTCCATTTTAAATATTGTATGATGTTTTAGCGTGAAAATAAATTTTTGTCGAATTTATCAATTATAGTTATTGAGCAGAAAAGTATAATAAAAAAAATTTGTTTTAAGTTTCTGAAAGGTCCATTTATTTTCTCCAATTTTTTATCATTAATTGTTAGTGCATTCTTATACTAAATTCATGGCAAATAAAAAACTCAAAAATATGATATGAGTAGAAAACTCACATTATATAATTATAATATTTCACAAGGGACTAAAAAAAAGTGAAACGAGTGAAAAACTGACGTTTCAAGCATTTTTTTCTTAAGGGACCCATCTTACCCCCCTCCCCTACTTAATATTCAAAGTCGTCCAAAAGATGATCCATATTTGATATGTGTATAAAAATTAGGAAAAAAAATTTTAGGATTAAAAAAAACTAATTGAAGCTTCTTTAAAGCACTGTAACAATAAGCTGCACCAAATTTCAAAAAGTTCTACTTCTTAGAAGTCAAAATAATATTTAGAGTTGAAGATCGGAATATTTAACACGTGCTCTTATGGGAGAGTAGAAAAAATGGTGATATTCGATAATGAATATCTCGAAATCTATGCAGAGAAACTTCTTCGAAATTGAATACATATATGCACATGGCATCAAAGAAAGTTTATGCAGAATTTTAACGAAATTCCTAAAAAAAAAAAATCGTTTCGTGGATGTACCATCTTCGAAAAAATTCAAGAAATCCTGTCCCAAATGATTTTCACACGCCTCCTAAAGAAAATCGTAAAAAAGTGTTGAACGGACACACACATTTTCTCCACGAAGTGCCGAATAAATTTTTTTTTAATACAGTATACTATACACAGCTGTCTCAAAAAAAAAATGGTTGCATCGTCATTACATTTATTTTGAAGATGGCAGAAAAAGAAGCCGGAGAAGCCGCTTTCAATACGTCCTCGAGAGTTTTCACGCGGAGCCTGCTCTCATCCACCATTTTCCACACATTCGTCGGATATCAATAATCGGAGGGTTGCTCTTTTTCATAAGCTCGAAGGCTGCTCGGGGGTTATAGCGGCGATAAATATATGAGAACGTCTGGCCGGATATAAATCCTCGGGACCCTTTTTTCGCGCGATAGGTGGGTGTATTAACATGAAAATCCCAGGGAGTTTTCCCTTTCTTTTTCTTCCAAACTCGTACGTGCGACGTCGAAGGCTCTGCGGTGAATAACGCCGGGAAATAGCGGTCGGAAATTCTTTTTCCTCTTTCTCTCTCTCTCTTTTTCTCTATATGTATGTATATTTATATTGTATGTATATATATATCTATATAAAAGCTTCTATTTCCTTATGTTTGATCCGGCAAACTCCTTCGAGCACTTTGCAGAGAGCTTTGATTCGGCAGAACGAAGTCTGCGCGTGTATTCGGCGTACATACTCTCGCCCCGGACCCTCTATTTCACTCGCAGCCTTCTTCTTCTTCTTCTTCGTCTGTTAAAGAAACTCCGCGAGGGGCTCTGAGCTTGACGTCATAATCGGTCCTCTTTTATCAAACGAGTCAAATGAGGTGCCTGATAACAGCTCGCACTCGTCATTTTACATATTCATTCCGAATATTCCCTGTCTCAAGATTTTTCATCATTCCGAATCTCAGCTTCGAAGATAAATTGGAATTTGTTGTCATACTGGTATTTATTTAGTCCGAATAATGGAGCAAACTCAACATATCTTGTCGCTAAGTGAGTTATCAAAATCTCATGTGTTTATTATTCAACTTACATATGCGATGGATATGAAAATTATATATAGAATTATATTGTATTTTTCATTTATTTATTTGTATCTTTAGTTTATTTTTATTTAAATAAATATTAAGAGTGTTGGGTCCGTACAAGAAAAAATCAAAAGTTTGAGATTGTTTTTCTCCCATACAAAATTGTTTAAGAGCAAACATTTTTAAAGCAAATTTTTAAAGCGTCGATAGATTTCGTTAAAATTTTGCATAAATTTTCTTCAACGTCATTAGTAGAAGTCAAGATATTTAATGACAAATATCACATTTTTTTTTGAATACTCTGCGTAAGAGTACGTGTTAAAACTACAATTTTCAACAATAAATATCTCGAATTCCAGACGGTGAAAGCTTCTAAAATTTTGCAGAGAATTTTATATAACATACAAGACACTTTGTTTAATTTAAAAAAAATCTATCGTAAAAAGTTTGTTAAATATACCCCAAGTATATCTATAGTATTTCTAACCTTGGATAACCTTGAATTCAGAGTATGTTATTCTTTAACTAATTTGTAACAACTTCTCTTATTAAAATTAATCTATTTCTATCTATCTATTAATCTATCGTAAAAAATTTATTAAATATACACCAAGTATATCTAGTATTTCTAACCTTGGGTAACCTTGAATTCAGAGTATGTTATTCTTTAATTAATTTGCAACAACTTCTCCAATTAAAATTAATCTATTTCTATCTATCTATTAATCTATCGTAAAAAATTTATTAAATATACACCAAGTATATCTAGTACTTATAACCTTGCATAACCTTGAATTCAGAGTATGTTATTCTTTAATTAATTTGCAACAACTTCTCTTATCAAAATTAATCTCGCAAATCATTGTGAACATCAGAAAACCGTATAATAAAAACAGTAGAAACTTTTGGATTTGACTATCACAGACCAACCACCTTAACCAATCTGGATCGAAATCGATCGTTTCTGTTTCGCGTCGGGGACGATACAGAGGGGTTCCGTTCGGCCTGGAAGCACTCTTCCACTCTTTACACCGGGCACAGGATTCCACGATGGTGATTAAAGTTCATCCACAAAGGAGAAGTCTGTGACGAAGTCAGTGGAGAAAATACCTTGGAAGCTCTCTCGCTTTTGAGGTATTGTATATTCATGGTTTCTTAGCTACCGCCTTTGGAAGCGGTATGTATATATGTATTATAAATATATGTATGTATATGTGCTTGGTCCAGGAGGAAAGCGAGCGAGAGAGAGAGAGAGAGAAAGAGAGGAGAGAGGGGTCTTGCGTCTCTCGGAGCGAAATCCATAATACATGAAGGTCCAAGGGAGCGAGAGATCGTGGAAAATGCGGGAGGAAGCGAGACGCCGAGAACCGCGAGTCTCGGCCTGGCTTATATGACTCGAGTCTCCCTCAAAGCTGCAAGATATTGCCGCGGCGTTATATTCATGTTATGCCCTGCAAGAGGCAGCCTTTGTTTTTAATATCTACAGCGCTTTTGGATTATAATCCCGTCAAGTTTTGAAATCATATACCAATTTGTTGCTCCCGCCTCTATACAGGGTGATCCAAAACTCCACATCGAGATTCAGATACCTGGATTCTTTGTGGAATTTCGAATCGTTTTGTTAAAAAGCCTTAAGAATTGCCAAATTTTTGCCACAATGCTATTATTCAGTAGAAAAAAAATCTGGTGTTAAAGTGGTGTTCATTTAACACCATTATTGGTCTGTAAAGTTCCCATCTTTTGGTGTAGTATGATATGGGGTTAATAGATGTGGTTTGATATATGCTGTGTTTAATCGGTGTAAATAATTAACACTGTAGTATAAACACTATTTTGTGCGTAAAATTAATGAAGTAACACTATTATTGCTAACACCATTCGGTGTGAATAGAAAAGGGATACAGATTAAGCAGTTCAATAATATAAAGAATATTTTGGAATAATGTAAGTTTCGATTTGTTTGTAAGGTTCATGCACATTATATGCAACTTTGTTCGTAAAAAATTCCATGTTATCAAATTCGTAAATTATTTTTTGTTTTTCTATCCCTGAATGCAGAGATTATACCCTGATATAAAGTAATTTACTATCTAGACTTGTTCTTTTCAAAAAAAAATTGTATATATACTAATTTTTTTTCATAATAGATGTAACGTTGATGTTGAGTAGCAAGTGTTCTGGCAATGTTTCAAAAATTTTTATATTTAAGTATCAGTTCCTTGAAATAATTATGCTTCCCCTCAAACCTGATTAACTAAAAATGTATTAGAGGATCAATTTGCTCAATGATATTCAGATAATGAGATATACTACATTTTTCGCGTTCATTCTTTTTCGTTTATTGCCATTTAATAGAGTGGCTTGCCGGAAACATTGACAAAGTTTTATCGCTAAAAACATCAATTTTTATCCCCATTTCAACACCGCTCAACATTTTTTAACAAACACACCAGTGTTATTATTTTACACAATTTTCTTTTACCACCCACACTATTTAAATAGTTAACATCGCAAAGTTTTTTACACTGTACAATAATTTATCGTATATAAAATTATCTATACGTATAGAAATAATATATACACTATAAAAGTTTATCCAATGTTTGTATCTAAAAAATGTAATTCGCAAAATTTTAAATGATTCGAAAAATGAAATCAGGGGAACCCTTTGTAAAGGGGTGAGGAAATAAAAGAACGAGGAGTCAGCTAATGGCTACAAATTGATTTGAGTGATGGAATTCCGGAAACTCAATATCCTCAGTGGTGGTACGTTTACGGGGGAAAGGAAAGACGGATACGCACGAGCGCTGTGAAACACAAGCCTACAATAATGGGCGATCTGTCTAACGTGTGTCAGCTTCAGATTCGTGGGAAATCCGGGCTCTGTCCGCAAGATTGACCAGCCGACCGACCACTGTACATACGCCACGTTACGATATGTACGTACCCAAGGGTGTGCCACATAAGTGTACTATTTGGGGTGTAATTCTCGAATGTACTACCGGACTCCCATACATATATACACACGCCATTCGGCCTCGATTTCTCCATCGTGATAACCGAACCTACATAAATATCCTCCTCGTCGAGTTCGCAGTGATTCATCCCGAAATTTCATCTACAATATACTCACCAAATATCTACATCCATTCACTTCATTCCTGTCTTACCTCAATTTACACGTCTTTGTATTTACGATACTTATTCCGAAGCCACCTGTCTGTTATTACAATTTATTAAACTATTATAAACATTTATTATTACTATGTATTTTATTACTAAACATTTATTATTACTATGGGTGCAATAAAAAAAAGTTTGTTTTATTTTTTCACGGAAACAGGTTTGAAAGTTTCATTTATACATAAAAAGAAGCTTGTACAAATTTGAGGTCTTTATAAATATTTAAACAAGGGGCGCATCGCACTTTTCGATTTTCCATAAGATTAACATGGGGACAGCTACGTTTTCTCCTTCAGAATTTTGTAACTATCTAACGATACATCAGACAAAAAAGTTCTAACGTATTTTTGGAGGAAATTTAATGCTCTACAAAAAAGTTCTCTTGTAAATTTTTCGTTAATCTCACCATTTCAAAGATATTTGAGGTCAAAGTAGAAAAATCGAAAAAATCATTGTTTTTCATTCGTAAATCACTAACTAGTAACCAAAATAAAATGGGCAATATATATTTTTGTTGGAAATTGACTGATCTTCAAAAATGATCTCTTGTGTTTAGTCGATTAGATGAAGCGTTAAGAAGATATTCGTATCTAAAGTTGAATACTAAAATTTGAG